>JAOYNU010149823.1:0-20913 GCA_026745395.1 Tympanopsis confertula
GAAGAGAAAATCTCTACTATAGTAGGGCGCGGGGGATCCGCTTATAATTACCTAGTATAAATACTATCCTATATAGTGTTACACAGAGCTTACGTCATGGACGAAGTTCGTGATAACTTTATATATTATAGGTATATATAAGCTATTACGGTATTCCTAGTATATTATACTTCCTCTAAAGTAGAGATTAACTTAATACTATCTTATCCTTTTTTTAGGAGGCGATAATACTACTAGCCTTTTAAGAAGCGTATATCCGGGTCTACTTTTATTAACTAATCTAGCCCGATTACTATCTAATACTTAAGATTATAGATTTTCGTAATAATCGTATCGTAACTAAAAGTCTAGGTTTTTCCGTCTAAATCTATAATCTTTATAATAGTAGTTATTCTTCTTCCTATTTTTATATCTCTTTAGGCTACCGGGGTATTAATTATATCTCCTATAGGAGTAGGTATAACCCTACTTTTCTTATTCTACTAGGTTTTATCGATTATAATTTATAGTTTAGCTTTTAAATCTAGAAGAGTATTTATATTTTCTTACTAATATTTTATTTTTACGATAATAGGTATAATAAGTCCTTTCTTCGTAAAGATAAGTCGTCTAGTTTTATCCTAAAGTCTAGTTCTAATTATCGGTACTCTATTACTATCTAATTTCTCCTATATAACTATTTCGGCTAGAAGAAGGGGTAGGCTATAGTATTTAGTCGTATAGGACCCTCTATTATACTAGGTATAATTTAGGGCTATATACTAGGGTTTTATATAATTTATAAGCTTATACTTATAATACTTAAGTATAGAAGAATCTCTCTTTACCCTATACCCCTAAAGTATATGTCGTGCAAATAAATCCTGCACGTGGAATCTTTCTATAGTACCGTAGATTATGAACCCTTTATTATTCTATTCTTATATTCTAGAGAGCGTAGAATCTATTTTCTTAAATATATAAATAATTAAAAATTAGTATAGATTATATAACGTAGGCTTCGTTATTATATAATATTATTTTATAATCGGTAGCGAGCCTAATCTACCTATTTTAACTACTTATTTATATAATATACCCCCTTCTTTTATATTTTACTTAAAATATAGAAGAACTTTATATAAATAGAATATCTTAAAATTCTATTTTTCGAATCTTTTATAGTATAAAAGAGAGTATATAAATAATCTAATTAGATCGTTTTTATTTTCTTAGGAATAACCTTATTTTAAGGTTTAAAACTTATAAATAAGAGTAATTATAATATTAGTAGATTTTCTAATATTAAATATAAAGAAGAAACGATCTATAAACTTCTTATTTCGTGCTTTTATTATCACCTAAATCCTTATTCTAGTATTATATTAGTTCGTAGTTTTTTTTTCTTTTATCGGTAGCCTTATAGTAAAACTCTCTTCATTATAAGGCTTTATAAATATAGCTAGATTAGGTATTAGGCTTTTAAATATTTCGAGGCTATAGATTTTTCTACGAGGCTATCTTCTATAGTATAAATAGGCCTCTTCTCTTTTTATACCTTCTTTTCTTTCTTTAAATAATAATAACTATAATAGAAATAATAGCTATAATAATAATAGTAGTAGTAGTAGTAGAACTAGTATCTATAGTTCTTAATACTCTTCTTATCCTAATTTTTATATTCTTTTTATAATATATATTAAACGTTCGTTAGTAAGTTTTATACTAATTAATATAAGAAATATCGTAAAATTATTATTCTTATATTTCGAGAAACTTAGCTAATAAATATATAGGGTATTAAGAAAAATCGCTCGGCTAAAATAAGTAGCTATTCTAAGGGCGCGGAGTACTTAATCCCTTATCTAGGATATCTTCGAAGTATTTTCTATAGTATATCTAATAGTTACTACTATAATACTATTATTTCTAAGGATTATCGATTAATTACTTATTATTTTCGGTATATATACGGTTACTCGTATAAAATTATATATATTTCTTTATACTCTATTTTTAGTATTTAACTAATAAATAAAATATTCTTAAGTATTATATTCCTCTTATTAATCTATATCTTTAAGTTTTCGATATAGTAGTAGATACTCCTAAGCTTATTTATAACTATAATTTAGTATATTTTCTTTTTATTTATTTTTTTAATATTCTTTTACTAATAAAATATAAGCTTTAAATACCTAGTATCCTACTCTTAAAAAGCTCCTCGATATACCTATAAGTAAATATAATACTCTCGCCTTTTATAGTAACCTATCTCTAGAATCTAATAAAAATAGGGCTATTAGCTTTATTTCTAGTATAATAGAGCTTATTTTTACTTATTAGACCCCGGCTATTAAGATCTTAGGTAATAAGAAAACTCCTACTAGAAAAACTCTAGTTATTAAAGTTATAACTAGTAAAACTAAAAAAAAAGCTTATAGTTATAGAAGAAGAGCTCGAGCCTAAAGGAGAAGAGGATAATAATAAAGAAGAAGATAAAGATAATAATATATCTAAAGATAATAGTACGGCTAGTAATTAAGTATAATTTACTTAGTTTCCGGTTTTTCGGGTTTTCGGGGGTATAAGTAGTTTAAAAAATAATTATAAAACTAAATACTTCTATATTCTCTACCTACTCTTTTCTATATAATATTATTTTTTATTTCTATATTTTAGAAATACCTCTTATATAGTAATCCTTAATTCTTAAATTATTTTAAAATAAATAAGATATTAATTATATTTAGAACTATATAATAATATTTAAACTATTATCTTAAAAGTAGTTTAGTTAAACTATTTATTAGTATTTTTTCTATTTCTAAATATACTACTTTAAATATACTTTATACGTATTCTTATTTAAGTTATATATTCTATATATCGATATATTTTAAACGAGTATTTAACTATTCTTTTAAACTTATTATTAAATATATTATTTACTTATTATCGTAGAATATTTTAAGTAGTATTATAATTTCTATTATAATCTTTTTTAATAACCTCGAGAATACTATTACTTCTTTTATATATTACTTAAGAACTAGTAATTTAGCTTCTATTATAGATATTATTACTATAGTTTATAATCTAGTTTTCTAAATTATAGGTCTACCTAAGAGATATATTATATAGCCTTACGATAATTTCTTACTCTTAGGGTTATCGGTAAAGGCTATATTAGATATAATTTTAGTAACTTATATCTCTTCGTATTTACCCCCGAATTAAATAACTAGGAACCGTATAGCCTATAGATAATATAGTAGCTAAATTACTACTTTAATATACTCTTAACTTAGGTTTTATAGATATCGTAATAACTCTATAGTTATAAATACGATATCTGTTTTTATTTATATAATATAGTATATTACTATTCTAATATACTTTTAAAACCTTTTTATTTTATATAGCTATACTTATCCTTAGTCTTTTAGAATTTTCTTTATAAGTAGAACTACTAGTAATTTAGTTAGTAGGTATTCGAATAAGTATATTATAAACTTCTCGATATAAGTATTTTATACTAGCTATATCGTTCGTTCTTCTCTATTCCGTACTACTATTACCCTTAAGAACTAAGATACTAGCCCTATACTTTTTACTTCGTACTATTCTAAAACCTTCGTAATAAGTACTTTAATAGTTTAGATATAGTATTTATAGTAGATTAGGAGTAGATTATTAATATATACTAATATAAAGATTATTTATTCCTTATTAAAAAAGAGGTATAGTTCTTCTTTACTAGTAATAAAATTAAACTCCTTTAGAGTATTCTTAAGTTCTTAATACTATAATAAAAGTAATTCTCTAAGACTATATAATACCCTTCGTAAGATTATATATTTACTATTTTATCTATAACCTTCTAGAAGCTCGTAGATAACTATTCCTCTTATTAAAGTATTTAGAAAAGTATTAATAAAATTAAACTACTTATATTCTAGATTAAATTTTACTATAAGTACTATTATTATTCGAAAGGTCTTTACTACGAGAGTTATTATATATATTAAAACTAGTAAATCCTAGAATTAAAGATTACCTCTTATATAAACTCGTACTTTAGCGCGTAGTAATAAGCCGTTTTCGTTAAACTTATATATATAAATTTAGTATAATAGTAGGGGTTTTTTTTATTAATACTTAACCGATTTACGACTACCTAGGTATTTATTTTATCTATTTTATTTATTTTAAACTTTATTACTTTCTTAAACTCTTTTTTAATTCGGTAATATAGTATATTTTTATAATAATTTAGTAGTTTTTATAGACTATTTTTATATATTCTTCTACCCCTATTATACTTCGTAATAGTAGTAAATACTATATATAGTATTCTATAACTATTATTATTATCTCGTAGTATTTATTTAATATTTCTAAATATAGTTATAAATATCGAAATCGCTAATTTACTAATATTTTTATAAGAACTTTTATTTATAAGTTCTATATTCTTTAGTAAATAAGTTTTAATATTAAAAAATACTACGAAGTTCTTTTTAGTTTTCTCCTTTTTTTCTCTAATTCTTAAGCTTATTCGTATCCCTATTTAGGCTAGTAATATTTTTCTACTTTTTAGTTTACTTCTTATAAGTACTTATACTAGAGATAGGTTTTTAAGTAGAGCCTATTATTCTTCTAGTTCTTCTCGAGTTTCTTCGTCTAATAATTATATTATTTTAACGAATTATTTAGTTTCTAAGTTTAATTCTTTTTTAAATATAATCTCCTCTATTTCGGTTATATAGTTAAATTAACTAGTTATACTCCTAAATTCTTCTTCTTTATAATTTAGAGATTAATTACTATTTAAATTTATTATTTTAAATTTATATTATTATAATTAATTCTATAACTCCTCTTATACGTATAGTACTTTTTATTCGGGTTTAGGAGTATATTTAAGGGTTAAAAAATCTAATACTATATACCTCTACTCGCTAATTAGGCGATCTAGGCTCTTTTACCCCCGATTTTTCTTTTTCTAAAGTAGTATTAATCTTTTTTATTTAAATTTTAGCTTTTATAAAAACTAGAGAGTTATTATTCTTAAGTACTTCGAGCTCTTATTTAACTATTCTAATATCTTAGAATTAGCTAGGTTCTTCTAGAGTTTTTATTATTACCCGTAATATAGATATAAATTAGCTTTCTTATTTTTCTTTTTCCTACTTATAGAAGTACTCTTTATTAAATCTAATATTCTTTATAATAATAATTTTCTAAAATTAGGGTATTTAGATAATATAAATATTAGTTATACGATATCTAACTAAGTATTTAATATACCCTCTCGGTATAACTTTATAGTCTTATTTATATTTATTAGCTACTCGATCGATTTATAATAAATAAGTATAGTATTTATATATAAAGTTATTACTCTAATCTAGCCGTAAGTCTCGTATTTATTTAAGTACGAAATTAGGTTTTTAGAATCGAAACTACTATTTAAACTATACTAGAAATATTTTAGATAGAGTTTTTATCTTATTTCGTCTTAATAGAGAGATATTAATTAGCTTTAATACTACTTTAATATACTCTAGTTATAGGTTTTTAGGTTAATTCGCTTTTATCCTTATTTTTAGTACTTTATTTACTACTTCTTAGCCTACTCTTTTAGTATTTCCGTTTAGTTTATAAATATAAGAGGGTAAAATCTCTAAATCTATACCTTCTTCTTATACCTAAAGCTCGTATTACGAGTTCTATTATTCCTCTAAACTAATAGTTATACGATCTCCGTCTTATCGTATTTTATAGATTACTAATTTATACTATTTTTAAGTCTATTTTTCGAATAACCGAATAGTATTAAAAATACTAAATTTACCTTTATCTAGTAGTATAAATAACTAATATATACTACTATACTTATCCTTAATTACGAGTAGTTATTTTAAGCTATTATACCTTTCCGGATAATTAAATAGATCCTAAGATATCCGGTATAACGGTCTTATTAATCGGTATTCTAAAGATATAGTAGATATTATTTATAAAGCGTATATAAGTACGTAGTATTTATATTTAATTCTCTTTTTTCCGTTAATTCGTATTCCTTAAACCTTATATACTAAATACTAAAGCGCGTAAGGTCTTAAATATTCTACTCTATAATACTATAAGTCTTCTAAATCTATTCTTAAATAATAATTTTAATTATTACTTTCTATATCTAGTATTTTCTTAATATATATAACTATAGTATTTACTATTAATTTATAATTAAAATAAGCGATTTAGGGCTCTATATAGGCGTTAAGTAGTTTATATTTAAAGAAGGTAAACTCGTACTTATTTTCTAGTTTTCGGATAATTCTATTATCGGAGATAGTATTTCCGAAATAAAGCGTATTATCTAATTTATAGTACTAAGTTCTTTTCTTCTTTAATAATAACTCCGATATAATATTAATATAAAAACTTTTAACTACTACTATATTTAATAAAATAAGATCTTCTATTCTTTTATTTTTACTCTTATTTAATACCTTTAATATAATTCTATACTTATATCCGGTTATTAGAAGTTCTAATAAGCTATATTTTACTATTTAATTATTCTTAGCTAATTCGAATAAGCCTAGTTCGAGTAATTTCTAACTATTTATTAAATAAATTACCCTATAATTATCGAGAAGTATACTCTAAAATAAAGGATACTATCGAAATACTATTAAGAATACCTTTTTATTTTCTAAGTATTTAATTAAAATTAGAAAAATTACTATTATATTAAAAAAACCTAGGTATTAAGTTTAGGTATTCTTTTAAGGCTATTTTAACTTCTATCCTTTTTTCTTAAATTCTTTTTTTAGTTTTTCCTATTATAGTTCTATTACTCGGTTCTAAATAGCTATTATTTTATTATTAACGAAATTTCTTAACTACTTTTTAGTATTCTTTAAATTACTAATAAGTACTTTTCGAAATTTATTATAATTTTCCGGTATTTAAAAATAACTTTTTATTTTTAAGTATAGGTATTTATTCTTTTTATAAGTATAAGAGCTTCTATTTTTTTTCTTTCTACTTTTTTTCTTCTTTTAAATTTATATCTACTCTTCTACTACTTTTATTATAGCGAATAACCTTATCCTAGTACTTATAGCCTAGTACTATTAGGTATTTACTTATTAAGCTAGATTAAATATCTTTATAAGTTCTTCTAAGGTTATAAGGGTTTTTCTTAAGCTCTTATTATATAAAAAGTCGTTAAAGTTTTATTATACTTATCTAAGTACTAGGCGTACTAAAATAGTATTTAAGAAGTCTTTTACTATTAAAAAGCCTTCTACTTCTAGGTATTTTTTAACTTAGGCCTATATTATAGCTTTATAGTACTACTAATACTAATTACTAGGTTTAGTTCTTCTTTTCTATACTTTTTCGAGTATCGACTTATAGTTAATATATATTTATTCTTTTACTAAAAACTAGGTTAATACGAGTCGTTTTCTTAAGGCTTTAATAATCGCTCGTAGGTTAACTTTTCCTTCTCTTTAGAGCTCGAGGGAGATTATTCCGATAATATTTTAATCGACTAAAATTTAGATCTAGTTCTAAACTACTATATATCGTATAGTTTCCTTACTCTTAATCTCTTAAATAATAGGATTAGCCTTATCTTCTTTATCTAGATTAATATCTTTCTAGATACCTCGAAAATTTATATATATAAAAAGAAGCGAATACTAATCGGTCTATTATAGAGTACCTCTAAAAGTCTATTCTATAGGGATTTTTATATTTAGTTCTTTACTTATAGTATTCGCTTAATTTAATAAAAAATCTTCTAAAAGTAGTTTAAAACGGGGGGTATAATTAACTATAAGAGCGGGGTTTTACTAATTTATAACTTAGAGGAAGAGTACTAGGCTTATAACTATTATATAAATAAATCCTATACGTAGAATCTTTCTATAGTATTATAGATTATAAACCCCTTATTATTCTATTTTTATATTCTAGAAAGCGTAGAATTTATCTTCTTAAATATATAAATAATTAAAGATTAGTATAAATTATATAACGTAGGCTTCGTTATCATATAATATCATTTAGTGATCGGTGGCGAGCCTGATCCACCTATTCTGACCACCTATTTGCACAATAAGAAGCTTATATACCGCTAGTACTACTAAGGTTCTGATCGGCCACTTCGTCGAATTTTCAATAGCCCTACCCCGAATATAGTCGGGTGGAGAAGATATACGTAGACGCCCTAGGTATATGTATTTTATATAGTTAGAATACTCTTCGTATATCTAGGTCCGGCGCTAATATTATTTTTATATAGTATTATTAGTTAGTATTATATATTTTTTAATTTTCTTAGTTTTTCTACTACTTTATAATATAAACTATAGGAAATTTATAATAAAAAAATTATAGTAGAAAAATTAATTTAAAACTATAAGGCTATAAAAAAATAGTTTTTTTATACCTCTTCTAATAATATACTAGTAAGGCGCTAAAAAGCTTATATCGCTACGATAGCTAATCTCGTAGTTAATTAAATTATTATTCTTCCCTAGTATTTATTAATAATTAGTACTATATTTCTAGGACTTATTAATTACCGTATCGACTAGAGGTTTAAGCCGAATAGCGAAAAAAACATTATTTATCTTAGTAAATACTACGCCGCGTATTATATAATAGATTAGATATAAAGCTTTAACGATCGTAAGTTCTACGATACTTTCCGGCTAAATAAAGTAATAATTAGAAAACTAGAAAAGTAGTATATATAGTATAAAGAAGTAAAGTTAAATTATTATTAATCTATATTATAGAAAATACTTATCTTTCTATATATCCTCGTTTTTAATATACTATAGTAGCTGGCTATTACTTTCTACCGTATTTCGTAATCTTTTATATCTAAAATAATATATACGATATTACTAATAATATAGAAGTTTAGTTACGAGGTTATTTAATTACCTCGGCCTAAATATATAGTACTAGAGGTAGAACTAGATCGTTAGTTCTACTAGTTTAATAGTTATATTAGTACTTTCGATAAAATATATATTAAAGCTTTTATCTACGAGAAATAATATAAAAGCTACTTCGGAAGAAAGAAAAAGTATACGTAGAACGTATTCGCCGCTATAAGGTTTAATAGTTTTATTAGTTTCGTACTAGTTAGTACTAAAAATACGATAAATAACTATAGGTTATTTAATTTTACTTTCGCGAATAAGTTCCGTATCCTAGAAGGACGCTTTTATATAGTTAATAAAGGTTTTTTATATCGACGAAATTTAGTTATACTATATCTAAATATAAGATATTTTATTAATAACTAGAAGTATATACTTAATCTACTATAAATAAAGAAAGAGTTATTTAATCTTCACTATATGAGGTTTCGGAATATTATAGAACGTATTTTTAGTATTATAAAGTACTACTAGAAGATTATCCGAGGCCTACCCGCTAAATATAAGATAGATTAGTAGATATTAATCGTTTATATATACGTAATACTATATAATTACGACTTATTATAAAAGTTAGCTAAAGAAGAAAGTAGTAAAAGGGGTCTTATTATAGATAAAAAGGAAATTATCGTATAGGTATATATATACGTAGATATCGCTTTTACCGGCGAAAATACGTATAGATCGAAGATACGCGAGATAATAACTTCGTATAACTAGTATAATTATAGAGAATATATAGAAGAAGAGTAAGAACTCGCTATAGTAGCGATTTAATAGTATCTAAGCTAGTAAAAGTTAAAAAGTATAGATATTTAAAGTTATAGATATTTATTTAGATAAAGTTATATTAAAACCCTAATTAAAACCCTAATTAAAACCCTAAGCTTCTACCCTAGTATTCTATTTAAACTAACCTAATAAACTTTTATACTAGCTACTAACTCTATATAGCTATAAATATTTATTATTATTACCTCTAACTAGTTACGAATCTCGGCTAAAAGAACTATTACTAGCTAAATTTAGCTAGCTAGGGTTCCGGTAAGCGAGAGAAGTATTTCTATCTATAATACTAATATTCTACGTATTTAGCTATAACCTTTAGTTAACTAAATTTAAGTTTTTAAATAGCTTTACCTCGCGAGGATCTAGTAAAATACGGCTTATTATAAATACTATTTCTTTATTAATCTTATCTAACTATTCTACTTTTAGTATAGCTTAAGCTTTATTAATCTTATTACTTCCGGCTAATTTAATCGAGTTCTTCGCTAGTTAAATAATACTACTAGTAAACCTATCGGAAGTATTAAATTAATAATAATTAAAGTATTTTATTAGTATAGAAGTAGTAGTAGTATTACTATTATCCGTATTAGTATTAATTACTTCTAACCGGCTTTACTTCTATAACTAAAACTTAGAAGTATCGATAAATAATACAGTAATAGCCGAGGATACTATAGATATAGCTTTAGAAAGTAAGATTATCGTCGTTTAAGTATCCTTATTACTAAAAGTTCTACTACTAGGCCTAACCCCCCCTAGTAGGTATATAAAGCTTCCGCTAATAGCTATATTATCGAAAACCTAGCTATATATCGACTCGAGATATAATATACCGATAATTCGAAAGTAGATATACTTCCGACTATATAATTCTTTAAATTACTACTATTATATATCGCTAGTATATATAATACTAGTCTCGTTATCGTATATAATTCCGGTTTAGTTAATAAGTAATTTATACTTCGAGTAATTATCGTATATTATATTATACTAATAAACGAGTTTTAAAAGTAAAATTAGAAATAATAGGAAAATTATATATAATTTATTACTAATTCTTCCTATTAAAGGCTTTATAGTTTTTAGTACTTTTAAATATTCGAGCTCGCCGTTCGTATATATATCGTTAAAACGCTTAAGAATCTTAAATTAAAACTTAAAAAATTAAATTTATAGTACTTTAGCGGTATCTTAAGGCGTAGTATTAGTAGCGATATCTTCGATAATTTCGTTATCGAAGCTTTTAGTAGAGGATACTATCGGATCTATAGCTAGAGGTAATATATCGTAGTAAAAGTATTAAAAAATTAAAATTTACTATTATATACCCGTATCTATAATAGCGATTACTAACTAATTATAAAATACTTATTTAGGAAAGCGGTATACTTCTACTTAATACGGTATAAACGTTTTCTAGTACTAGCCGGTAACCTATATTTCTATAAAATTTATAATAATCCTACTATATAACGCAGTAGCCGATTAGGCCCTAAAGTTCGCGTTTTACTACGCGTAGCTGGCTAATCGACCCCTTAGTAGAAGTTAGTATCTGTTAGTTAGAACCGGTGTGGGTGTAGTAGAGCTACGTAGGGAGTATCTAGGTATATATAGGAAGAGGTGGTTCTAATTACGTATCTATTATTCTCTAACCTTATAGTCTAACTTAATAAGAATAATATTCTTAGAAAGAGGAGGGTTTTTTCTTATATATCGTAGCCCCCTTTTTAAGCCTTTTTTCTTATATATTACCCTTTATATCGGATTATATATCCTATCCCGTCCCTCGTATCGGGTTACGTATCCTACTCCTAAGTCGTACTATATATACCGAGGTCTTCCCCGTTATTACGCTTATACTATAATAGGATACCCCCTTCTCTATATAGCTACCCTAGCTATATATAATAACCCTTCTTTCTTATATATCCTATTATAAGTCTTATATATATATATATATATATATATATATTAGATAAAAGTATAACTCGCTTATTATAGTAGTTATTAGCCTATACTTAATATAAAAAAAGCTTATCTTCCCTCTTATCGTATACGAGGGCTATTCCTCGTAGTAATTCTCCTAATAGCTAGGGTATTTCTTATATAAAGAGAGAGTAGACTTATAGTACTTCGTAAAAACTACGACTTTTTTAACGATAATACTATCCTAATAACTATATAAAGATAATCCTTTTCTTCTTATACTAGGAGACTTCCCTCCTAATTATAATTATATATAGTATAGTACGTATTTAAAGGATAGTAAATACGGTAAAATAAAAGGTTCGTAGCCTCTACTACTAGTTTACTATCCCCGAAGCGGGCTATATAACTATCCGATAAGTATATATATAATATATAAAGTATTATTTCCTTTGTATTCTATTCTTAAGGGTAGATACATAGAGGGGTAAAATATATAGGGTTAAGTACTTACCTTTCCTCGCGTTATTATAGATATAAGTATATTTACCGAATAGATGTTACGGGCCGGATCACTAGGTAGACTTTAGTGCGGAGATTTTATGAATTTATAGAGATAAGAAGAAGAGAAAATCTCTATTATAATAGGGCGAGGGGGATCTACTTATAATTACCTAGTATAAATACTATTTTATATAGTATTATATAGAGCTTATATTATAAATAAAATTTATAATATTACCCCCCTCCCTATTTATTCCTCCGGCCTAGCTATTCGGGCGTAATCGCCGGTATATTATCGTTCGGTCTCTCTTCTAGTTTTTTATTATCTATAGTATAAAATAACTAATATTTAAAGTTTTAAAGTAGTCCTACTCTATTCGGGTATTAGTTATAATATTTTTTAAATTATATAGGTATATATTTAAAATTATCGGTATTATACTACTAATTATTAGGCTTAAACCCGGTCTATTCTATTTAATATTCGAATCTCCCCCTTATTATATAGCTAATTAGGATCTAGGAGATTTCCTATTCTAGTTCGTTTTAACGAAATTAGGTTCTAGTTTAATATAATATTAGCCGGGTAAACTAAGAATTTTAGTTTTATATAGGTATTCGGGGTTAAAAAAGTAGTATAGTTTCTAATAAGTAGGGATATCGACTTTAAATAAGTATTTTAATTATCCTAGAACTTTAAAAAAGCTAATATTCTAGTTATAGTTATATATTTTCTACTTATCGGTATTAATATATATAGAGTCGCCGATTATCTAATCGATACTATAATAGTACTTATTAATTTACTTTCGCTATTATTCTTAAGTATTTCGGGTATTCGTTCTTATAGTTTCCTATATATTATAATAAATTCGTATTTAAATCTAAGTATTTTATTATAAGAGGCGGTTATAGGGTAGAACGTCGTCCGGGATCCGTTCCTAAGCGAAATAATTTCGAAAAAAATACCCTATTTCGAGCTCGATTAGTAATATACTAATAGTTTTATAGTAAATTATAAACTAAATATAATTAGTATAAATAATAAAATCGCTCTAATTTATCTTATAATTATTTATAAAAAGTAGGAAGTATTTCTCGAAGTATTAGTTTATAATCTTAGTATTTCTATTAATCTATAAGTAATAGGAGATATTTAGTTTTTATTCGATACCGAGATAGGCGTATATTTCTTTCTACTATTTTATAATAAATTAAGTACTATAATCGGATATAATAGATATAAGTAGCCCGAAGTATCGGAATATATAATTATAGAAGAGTTTAGTAGTTTAGTAGGCGGTAACTATTTAATAGTAAAAGATAATAAGTATATATTTATTAAATCGGTATATAATTATAAAGATATTATCGAATCCGTATTTATCCGAGGGTAATTCTTTATAGTCTATTAATATATACTACTAAAGGTATTTAGGAATAAGTAATAGCTAAAATAGCCCGGGGGTATAGTCCTTTTAGGTCTTATTATATCTATAAATATAGTATATTTTTCGGTATTCTATTATATCGTACCCGATATATTTCTAGTAGTAGTAATAATATAATAAGAGCTCTATTTTTATTTATCTACTATATTTAGTAGTAGGTCGGTTATAGGCTTCTTATATAAATTAAGTATAGAGTTCTAGGGTTATAAGTAATACTTAGAGTTTATTTAGGTTTTTAATTAATCCGTTTTTTAATATCTAGTTATCTTTACCTTAGTTAATTTAAGTTTATTCGGGTTTTTTAGTAATATAGTTTAGTCGGAGTACCTCGTCGATTAGGGTAAGGCTTTTAAATTCGGTAGGCGGGCTCTTAGGTTATAGCTCTAGTAGGTACTCGGGTTCGCTAGTTAGGTTTATTTCTATCGGGGCGAGGTAGGCTATAACCTTAATAATTAAGTTCGTAAGTAATACTTCTAGATTCGCTATCGGAGGATAACTAGTTTAACGATATAATACTTTTTAGTACCTTATTACCTTCTTTTTATATAAGATATCGCCGGCCGAATAGAATAACCTAATTTACGATAAAGAACTCTTTTCGATTATTATTAGGATTACTAAATAATAGGTAGAACTATATAAACTAACTTTTTTAATAATAATTACGGATTATAAGAATTTAGAATACTTTTATAAGAAGAAATAGCTATCGGAATACTAAGTATACTAGATAGAGTTACTAGAAGTACTATTTTAATAGAAAATAGTTTATAAGCCGGGTAAACTATTATAAGTCTTAGATACTCTCTTATATATAGATACCTATAACGATAGTTCTAAATATACCGAAAACCGATATTTATAACTCTAGAAAGAAATTTAGGACCTTATCGTAATAACTTCGGAAATAGATACTAAAACTTAACTTTTTCGCTAACCGGAACTTCGAGACTTATAAGAAGTTATAATAGTAGTAGACCTTTTATATAAAGAACTAATATAACTAGTTCTAGAAAAAGTACTAATATTCCCTTCGAAGCTCGTACCCCCTACGATAGCTTAGATCTTAGAAGCCTTAGTCGATAAATTTTAACTATTTTTATACGATAAACTATAGATCTTAAACTATAAACCCCTCCGTATAGTACTTATTTAATAGTATTACGATTTAGTTATTAGAGGATACCCTAGTCCTAAAACCCTTATTTCTATACTTATATAATAATTCTTCTAATTTAGGCTCGGAATAGATACTTATAAATTCGTAAAAGCCTATTTAATATATAAGAAAAATAAGATTTAGAAATAAAAGAAGTATAGTTTATAATAACCTTTACTAATACCGTCGCGAAACTAGGCCTTTATTTTAATAAATTTTATAATATATCTACTAAACGAATAAGGTTACGAGTAGCTATTAGAAGTTATAGACTACTTTTCCGGAAGCCTTATACTAATACCGTTATAAATAGGGGAAGTAGATAACGTAGTTAAGGTTCTGATCGGCCACTTCGTCAAATTTTTAATAGCCCTACCCCGAATACAGTAGGGTGAAGAAGATATACGTAGATACTCTAGTCGTATATGTTTTATATAGTTAGAATACTCTTCGTATATCTAGGTCCGGCGCTAATATTATCCCTATATAGTATTATTAGTTAGTATTATATATTTTTTAATTTTCTTAGTTTTTCAACTATTTTACTATATAAACTATAGGAAGTTTATAATAAAAAGATTATAGTAGAAGAACTAGTTTAAAACTATAAGGCTATAAAAAATAATCCTTCTATACCTCTTCCGACGATATACTAGTAAAACGCTAAAAAGCTTATATTACTATAATAGCTAATCTCGTAGTTAACTAGACTATTATTCTTCCCCGGTATTTATTAGTAATTAGTACTATATTTCTAGGACTCGTTAATTATTATTTCGACTAGAGGTTTATGAGGTTTCACTTATAGGTGTATTATTGTATATAAAGAGCGTTAATTATTCTAAGTTATATTATACTAGTAGGCTAGAAGATAAGCTTCTAGCCCTACGTATATTACGTAATATATAGTTATATAACCTACTAACCTATTCCTTTACTATAGTACTAGCTATAGTATCTCCGTACCCTAATACTCCCCTTTAACGTATACTAGTAATCGTTATTTATACTATATCCTTCTTTTTCTATTCGATAATTATAATTAAGCTTTTAATAAAGGCTTTAATTAATTCTATCCTAAAAAAGTCCCGATAGTATATAAACTTATCTTTTACTACGACTTTCGTTAAGAAATCGGCTACTTATTATTTATTAGGGATATAGTAAATATTAATAGTATTATTATTATAACTATACCGAATATAATAACTATAATTACCGATATAATACGTTCTAGTACTAAACTTTAAATTCTAGATTAATACTTTTATAGTTATTAAATCTATATTAATAAGTATCGGTCCTAGTAACTTATAGTTAAGTACTTCGAGAAAGTTACGTATCTAAGTCGTTTCTCGCGTAGCTTTAGATAGTAATAGATATTTAGCTTTACTAGTAGATCTAACGACGATTATTAGTTTATATAATCTCTAGTAGATTAAACCTCTAGCTATTATAAACTTATATCCCCTAATACTATATTTATCGAATACCCCGAAATTAGTATTATAGTATCTATATAACCCGAAATTATTACCGGTTACTAGTTCGAAGTCCGGGTAGTACCGGATACTAATCGTTATTATTTACTTAAAGTATTATAAAACTCTAATAATAGTTACCTTATAGCTTTCTTTTAGTATAGCTTAGGCTCTCGAGAGTAAGTTATTAATTAGTAAAATATCGGCTCGGGTTATAATTAATATATAGTATAATAAGCTAATAATAGAGTAGTAGTTTTCGTATACTTAGGGATTTAATAGGGTACTAGTATATTCGCTATCGATATTATCTAGTTTTTATACTTTAATAACTACTAGTATTTATATTCCGTTATAATCCGCTATATTAAACTTCTTAAGGATATTAGTAATATATTAATCCTAGTAAAGACTAATCGATCTATCGGATCTTTCTATAATTCTAACGCCTAAATAATATAATAGCTAGCTATAATCTTTAATTAGTATATAGCGGTCTAGTTTTTCTATAAAATCTTTAATTTTAGCGTTCGTAGGTCCGATAATTAAGAAGTCGTTAATATAAATTACTAGTATTATACTAGTATTATAGTCGATATATACTATATCGTTATAGTATACTTCTATTATTCCGATAGCTTTTAGGTTAAGTTTTAGTTAAGTTTAGAACTTATTTTTAGCTTATTTTAGACTATATAATAGTACGCCGAGTTTAATAACTTTTTCTTTCGCCTAATTATATTATTTTACTTAAACTAAGTTATACTTAAAGTATAATAATAGTAGTTTAAAAATCTATATATAGATATTATACTTAAATTTACTATTAAAGTAGATTAATACGATATCGATCTATCGCCGTTTATACCCTTTTACTACTACGAGTACTAGGATAATTCGCTATAATACTAATTATACTATTAATAAGTAAGTTTTATTATAATTAATTCTATATTATTAATAGAAACCTCTTATAATTAGACGAGCTTTATATTTTACGAGTTTACTAATTTTATTATATTTAATCTTAATAATTTATCGGGTATCGATTAAATATCGTTTCTTAATTTTAGCTTTATTAATAAAAATAAATATACTTTTCTCGAGTAATTTAGTAATCTTATTAAAAACTACTTTAATTTACTTATTTTTATCTAGTATATTTAATACCTCTTTTATTATACGAAGGTTATCGAATTTATCGATATTAAGGATTCGGGGAGAATAAATATATATAGACTATTAAAGAAATTATTATTAACTTAAATCTATTTAAAGAAAAAGTGAAGTTTTCCTAATTATAGGCTTTTTAGGCCTAATTATTTAATAGTTTATTATCGTCGCTATTTTCTATAATAAGATATAGTAAGCCGATATTATTATCGCTATTATTATTATCGATATCGTATTTTTCTCCCTTTTAATTAGATAATAAGTTATTAATTTTAGCGGGAATTTTCTTATTTCGGAATATAATTTTAGGTTATATATAGTAGATATATTTATCGAGGTCGTTATTATTTTAGGGTTCGTAGAATATAATATCTCGGGAAATAATAATATAGCGGTATTCTAGGATATAGATATTATAAAATTTAGTACTAGTATATCTAATTAGAATACTAGTTATAGTATAGGTAGTACTTTTTTATTTACTACTAAGTTATTAAAGAAGGTTATTATTAACGAAATATTATAACTAAATATATATAAGTATCTAATTAATAGAATATTAGTAGTAATATTAATACTTACTAGTACTCTAATATCTTTTTAAATAGCCGTAGGTCTCGTAGTACTTTTATATCCTTTATATAAGGATATACCCTTAGGGTTAACTATTATCGATAACCTATTTATAATATTAATAATAGATTCGATAACGTATAGCTAAAACTATATTAGAATCGCTATATCTATTATATAGGCTTTAACTTTATTCTAAATAGTTAAGAACGACCGTTTAATTATACTATTTTATTAAGGAGAGTATAGTAAAGAGGCCTTAAGATAAGCGCTATACTTTTTATAGAAGTCTTTTAAATTACTAATATAGATATTAGTACTATTATCGTAATAAATCTAATTAGGGGTACGAGTATAATCGTTAATAAACTATATTATAATTACTATTATATCTACTACTACTTAAAGCTTTATAGTTACGAATATAACTTTTCTAAATCGCTAGGTAATATTAGTACCTATTACTATATACTTAAAGCCCTTATAGCTAACCGGTATATTTAATAATATATTAATATAAATACCCTCTCTAACTATAGTAGCTCTAATTTAGGGTAATTTTAGGCTATATTATAATAATTTTACTAGGTTATATAATAAGTAGGCGTAGTCGAATTAATATACTATAGCCGATATTAAATTATAACTATAGGTAACGTTAATAGTTTTAGTTATAACTCTCGATAATAGGTAAGCTAAGCGCTTATAGTATAAGCGGATATCTTATACTAGTTTAAATACGATAGTAACGACCTAATCGATAGGTTCGATATACCCGATTTTTCTTATATCTCTATTACTTATTTTAATAATAATTCCGTTTTTATATATAATAGGTAGCGCCTCTAAGAAGAAATATCTATAAATTATATCGATCTAGGTAATTATAATATTATTATAGTCGATTAGATTATTATAGTAGAGGTACCCGCTTTAGTAATACTACTATAGACTACTTATAATTATAAGTTATATTACTTTAATAAATAATATATTCTCGATAATAATAATCTAAAAACCTCTAATATTTAGATTAAAATCGTAAAAAGTATATATAATAGTCCTAGTTTTATATACTATTATAGTACCGCCTCTAGCCGTAATAAGATAAATTAGGTTAATAGTCTTTAGTAATCTAATTATAAAAATATCCTTTCGCCTTATAATATCCGTATTAGTACTAGTATCGAATAGAATAGGATTAATTTTATTAGTATCTTATAATTATTATTTAACGGAGAGAATTTATACTATTTTTATAGGTTTTAGTAATACTATTTAATTAAAATAGTTAGTATTCTTAACGAGTTTTAGGGAAAACTCCCCCTCGGATTAAGTACTAATACTCTCTCGGTATAGTACTATAATAAGTAATCGAATTATATATATTCTTACGAGGGGATAGTTTATAATATTTATATTTTTACCGGTTACTTATATATTATCGGTATCTAATTATAAAATAGTATTATTATTTCCCGAATTACTTACTACTACTATAGTAGTTTTTTTTATCGATCTACCTATTATTAGGTATACTAGATCTTTTTCTATTCTAGGATCTCCTTCTAGTTTTTAGGCTATATTATCTTATTAGTACCCTAATACTTATTATTATATCTTTTCCTATATATTTTATATAAGCTATCGGATACGCCTTATCTACTAGTCTATTTATTCTTATTAGTAGGTACTAAAGAGGACTAATAGTTATTTTTATTATCCCTAGTAAGACTCTTATATTTTCCGGATTAATTCGTACTAGTATTATTATATTAGTTATTACCCTATTTATTATCTAAAGATTTAATATTATTATTCTTCGGAGTATTATATTTCTTAGTATTTAATATTTCTAACTTATATAGTATTAATATTATCTTATTAAACTACTCTTTCTTAGTTAATCTACTTATATATTCTATTTTAATTAATTAATTAGCGAAATAAAAGTAATACTTATAAATAGCCTCTTTTAGCTTCTAGATTATCTAATTAGCTATTAGGTATAACTAACCTAATTTCTTAGTATTAAAAGTAGTTTAATAGAACCGAGCTAGGAATTAGGAGATAAACTTATCTAATTTAATATTTAGGGTAATCTAATTATTAAGTACCTCGTTTATAATATCTTTAGTAAAGTAAGAGTAATTAGATTTAATTAATACCTATAACTAAACTAAGTTTATACTTATTTAAGTATATATTAGCTAGATATTATAGGCGAAGGAATTATATATCGAGTTTTATACTCTTATTACTAGTATTTTTAGTAATCGTAGAAATATATTAATAAATAACCCTATTTTATCGAAACTACGCTTAAAATTAGCCTTTTAATCGTCGAAATTTATAGTACTTTTTAATTTCTATAATTTACTAGTATCGAAAACTTATTTTTAGATCTCTTTAATAGGTAGTTTATCCTCTATAAATACTATACCTACGGGTCTAGGAATATTAATAGGTAATCCTCCTAGAGAGTAATTATAGATAATTTCTATTAAAACTATACTTTTATTATATTCGAAGCGATTTCGGCGTTCTAGTTCTATAATAAAAGCTAATAATAGCCTAATAAGTTCTTTATTAAAGATATCTCCTATATCTACTAGGCTAATAGGTCCTATAAGATAGTTATTAATATTAAGTATAATAGTATTTTCTAGGATAATATCGAGTTATAATATCTAGTATAAATTATATAGTAATAAGTAAATAGATTAAAAAAGCGATCTTTTTAGCGTATATATACTCTATATTTCTTTAAGTATAATTATAAATAGAATAGGTAAACGAATAGATTAATAGTATTATAATTATACCTAGTACTTAGTATAAGTAAATCGTAATCTACTTTAGCTCTAGTATATTCTACTATTTTAAATATT
>JAOYNU010149934.1:0-20898 GCA_026745395.1 Tympanopsis confertula
CTCGACTGGCGATGATAGGAGGTTCAGCAGACCATGCCCTTTGTATGCCGATGATATAGAAGGGGAGTAATAAAGAGCAGCGATTGCTGGCTCGTGGAAAGCTCGGCATAGACGTGCGATATTCAACAAGGTGCTGGCGGACTTCGATTGAGCAGCTTTTGGGTCATTGAAAGAATAAAAAGCGCGCAGAAAGATATCCAAAAGGATTTGATAGGGTAAAGTCTGCCATGGAGGAATCGTTGCTGGGTCGATGGTGCTTGGCTCCCCGATTGATACTCTAGGTCTTTTCTTCACAGGCTGCTTTGGTTGTTTAGGTTTGCCAGCACTGCGCTTTCTGGATGCGGCGCCAGTGGCGGATCGAGTGGCATGTGAGCTGCGCGACTCTCGACCAGCTGTTACGGCGTGACTTGAGTCAGCAGGAATCGGAGCTGGCCCCAAGCGCGTACCATCAGACTCGACCGGGTCCTCATGGCCGGAATCTAAAGCAGCAAACTCTTCGTCGCTAGATTGCTCACGATACCTGACAAAGCTTCTGGCACGCGGTCGCAGAGACACTGAAGCAGCCGGCCTTTGACCGTGATGTGTTTCGTCAGATGAGGAATCTTCATGATAGGATGTAACGTTCTGACGGGATTGTCGTGGATGCGCGGAGCGCCGCGGGGCCATTTCGAATGCCAATTAACAGGATATCATCAACGGCGCGAGACGGTGACGATTGTGGGGGGCATTTTCGAGATGGCTTGAGCTTCAAGGAGGTGGTAGAAGAAGGAGCTTGACAGCTGGGGATGAGAGTCGATGACCCCATTCATTGCGGATGCGAGAGGGAAGGCGTTATCGATAAAGGCGGGAAGGCATTAGACCGTATTGGGACTAGCGCCTCTCTCCACTTGCTGCCCTGCTGCCTCAGGCCACACGGCACCAAGACTTCCCAAAATAGCAATCGACACCCCGCTCTCGAGGCACTCTCGCTGCACTAGCGCGACTTCGACCTTAAAATAGAACTCGTTGAAGCTGTGAAAATAAGGCGCGTCTCCCCCGTGAGCAGAGGAACTTCCCCCTGTACCTGCATCCCCCCGCTGAACATGATATCTCGATGAGTTCGGTCTGTCTATGCGATCCATAGACCCATGGTCCTGAGCCTTAAGCTTGATTGGGCCCGCGCAAACACCTGGGAATTCCCCGGGCAGCGGCTGGCAACTCCATGGAATCCACGTTCCCCGCCGTGATGGACTCCACCGATCGAGCAAGTCGAGGTGAATTAGGGGCATCGCCGATGGTACAGTATGCTCGATACCCGCCTGGCCTGGAGTCTTCGCTGAGGAGCGCATCCTCGTTGGGGAGTGCGCGAAGTCAAGCGGAAACAAACAAGTCTCCCCCGTTACATCGCAAAGAGACTCCACGAGGTGGCATGCGCTCAGCAATTCCTATGTCGGCAGCTCGCTCAGGTCCTTCGATGTCTCCGCCGGTCTTTGATGCTATGCGTCACCCGGTATTAAAAGAAACAAGTGATCAAGTGGAGTCTCGCATTTTGCCCGCTCGAGATGTGACGGACGATACTATCGATAATGCCTATGTGATGTTTATCCTTTACTGCAACCCTAATGTGCCTTCTTCTGTCGATACTTCTGAGCTACGAAAGACGTTTCGCTGCCCGCCTCGGAGTGATGGCAAAAGTTTCAGTGTCTCCACTCTGTTTGAATTGATTCGCAAACTTGATAGTAAAGAGCTCAAGACATGGATCCAATTAGCAATCGAGCTTGGTGTTGAGCCTCCGTCTTTGGAGAAAAAGCAAAGTACGCAGAAGGTGCAACAGTATGCGGTTAGACTCAAAGTAAGTCTCCTCCGAGCACGAAGACAGCAGGGACACTAACTTTCCCCAGCGATGGATGCGGGCAATGCATGTTGATTCTTTCTTCGAGTTCTGTCTTGGTCATCCTCACCCATATTACATGCAGCTTCCCCCATCTGGAGCTTTCATAAGCGAGTCTCGAGATGGGGTACCTCTGGAGGAGGATCTGGCTTTGCGAGCCTTGGTCCCAGAGTGGAAACCTAAACGAGGGCGTAAAAGAGCAGACGAAAGAGACATTGAAGAGGAAAAGGCCGTTAAACGGCCATCTTTAGACACCTCAGTGGGGGCCCTACATCAAGGCGGTTTTACAAACCATTCTGTCACTTTTCCCCAAAGCGCTATCCCATTCAGCGCCTTCCCCGAGGAGGATCCTTGGATGACAGCCACATCAGCCTTCCCCCCTCCCAACACATCAGATCCCCAAGGACATGATTTAAGATGGAGGCTGCCCGACAGAGAGAGCTCGCCAGCGGCATATCCCCAATCTGCAATCATCCCCCGAGGTCATCCTCCAACGGATGTCCTGCTGTCTGCCGAGCCGCGTTCTGCCATAACACCTTCATCTGGGGATAAGAGTCGAGCCAAACGTAAACATGGGCCTGCTGTCTCGTCCGCGTGGCCCAGCAGCAATGGGGCGACCCATGGCAAAAGTCGAGGAAGACCTCCCAACAGGCCTAGCTCGGGGTCGTTCAATACCTTCCAAGTGCAGCCCAGCCGAGAAAATTCTTTGGTTCCACAAAATTCTATCAGTCGGTCATCGCCATTAGTGCTAGATGCCGATGCAGTTCACAACGTGCCTACTACTACATACGATCAATCACCTACCCCCGCACAGCAAGGAAGACCGGGGAAGCTTCAACTTCAAGTTCCGCAACATTTAGGAGCACCAGTTCGACTGGCAACCCCTCCAACCGTACTGGTCAATGGCGTGAACGAGGTCATGATGCCCCATACATCCAACGGTCAAGACAGTCGGCAAATAAACCCCATCAGTGCCGTTGATGATCGACAAGGGCCAGGTGACCTTTCAAGCCTCGCGGGCTCGAGGACTAAGATCTCAGTGGATGATATCATTCGTGCACTTTCTACAGAGATAAAACATGCACGTTTAATTGGAAGAACCGCGCCCTTGGCTGCCGATGAAGCAAACGTTATCGCGTCAGGGCTGGTTGTCAACCTGGCTTCTATGTACTCCCAGCTCCCATTTGATCTATCATCCATTCTATTGGCTCAAAACCTCGGCGTTAGTCACCATTTGGGACTTACAGCCACCAGCCCGGCATCCATATCCATATACTTCGATAATGGCGGGGCTGATCACAGCAGAGGCAGAGTAGATCGCTCAAACCAAATCAACGGAGCGAGGTATAAAGTTATATTTGAGTACAAATCTTCTCGCTCGCTTTCTATGCAACTCACCTTGGGCGATCTTGACATCAGTTCTGCAAATGGAGTTACTTCATCCAAAATAAACTACGATGACAACACAACTGAATATGATTTGGATGAAGGGGATAGCGATGAAGCTGCGTCGAACGATTCCTGGAAGCAACGATACTTGAGACTCAAATTACAGATGCAGAAGAAGGATCGTGCAATTTCGAATTACAAGCGCAGGATTGTTGATTCTGTCATGGCCGACATTTAACGACGACAAACGAGAACTATGCACATGCCGCGCTGTTTCTTCTTCGTCCCTGCCTTATAGCAAGCATGTCTTTGTTAGGCTTCTCGCCTTTTTGATTTTTTACCTTTTTCTACATGAGATGATACCCCATCGACGACTTATGCTATATTATACTTATCACTTTTGATAATTTTCTTGATTTACCCCGGATGTAGAAGCCATGAAGCTGAAGGAATCTTAGGAATGCCTTTATTGCTGTGAACTCTTGCTTATCGTACTGAGATGTTAAAGTATCCGAAAACACGAAAAATGTCTGAAATAATCATCCTCGCGCCCCAATCTTCCACCCCATTATTTCACCACTTGTAAATTGTCGAGAGAGACAGAGAAAAACGGAAGATGTCGCGATCAAATGCAGGTTCTGGTGTCACAGCAGACAGCTTTGATGGTATTAGATAATGTCCCCAGAGGAAAAGCGATCATCCTTACTCGAAGACTCACTTATTTCCTGAGGGGCAGGAAACCCTGGGCCCCATTTCGGCTTCGCAACAACTAAGCTTCGTCTGCAGATGCTGCATCTTCCTTCTTGTCGGATGGAGGCTCGGTTTCACTCGAGCTCTCCTCGGCCTTGACCTCCTTGGCCTTGGTTGCTTTCTTGCGAGGAGTGCGCGGCGTTTTGGTAACCTTGGCTGGGGTATTGGGCTTTCTTTTGTTAGACTTTGCAATGTGATAGATCAGTTGTAGAAATACTCACTGTGGACTTAGCAGAGCCATCCAAAGAGAAGCCGTGCTTATTCTTGAGTGCAGCCCATCGGTTCGATGCCGACTTGTAATTCGTGTATCCGAGAGCTGATCCGACTTGCATAAAGTCGATCTAGGTGATGGAGCGTTAGAGCGCCAGAGCGCCTGACAGTTCGTTGTAGTGCAAGTGAGATCCTACCTTAGTACCATCATAGGCTTTGAGACATTCGATGATGAACTTCTCATCGGTCCCGCGAGCAGGGTCAGCTTGAGGAGCCATGGCGATGTTGATTGAAGTTCGTGTTCAGGGGAGACTGGATGATGATGAAAGGTCGAAGTTTCTGGGTCTGGGAATGTGATGGAAGAGGAAAGGAGAAAAGGAGAAATGAGTTTCGGACGCGCTTTTATAGCATTTGCTCTCAGATTCAGTCAAGCAAGTAAGTCCGATGCGCTCAGTTATGCCACGACTAGTTTCTTCCCCAGCAACGATGCATGATTTGGTCCACCTTAATCCTACGATACTAATCATCGGCACAGTCTGGCGAAGTAGACATTGATTGCTACATGTGAGTTCAAGTCGGCAAGCTATTTATTTGCATAAAAAATTATTCCGATTGGCTAGGATGAGGGTCATGAGAGCGAGGTAGAAGCACTGAGACGATGCAAAGGTCTTCTAGCCGGAGGAGACAGCCTGATCCATGGCGGGACCACCAACCAGGCAGCAACCGGGGTGCCGCATCTACAATCTATAGCCACACAGGGCCTATCAGCCTACCAAAGATCAAGAAGGTAGAAGTCCTGCATTTATGCACGCAGGTTAAGCCCGGCATCATCACATGGAGAATAAATATCTGATATCACCATCCTCTGTCATTTGAAAGCGGCAAATACCGAGTAAATCTCTCGAAAGAAACAGAAAACTGGAAGAACATTGTGAATTCCCACCCTGGGTCGGATTGTTCGGAATGCTAGCGACCTCGCCATCGACAAAAGCACCTCATTTGATTCACTGTGCGAACTGAAAGCAAGCAGTGTTGATGCTAAGAAAATCAATGTGTCAGCGATTTGCTATGCCTTTTCGCATATTTCATCATACCGGAAGCGAAACGAATAAGCCAGTGCTTCGCAGCTGTCTTAGAAAATATCGGTGTCCAACTCTGCGGAAAAGTCGGGGCTTTCCCAACCTTCGGACGGGGCGTGAACAAAACGCTCAGGATCGTCCTTGATCTCCGAGGCCATCAGAGGGCTCGATGGTGCCTCGGCTTTGACTTTGGTATTCTTGGTGGATTTCTTGGGGGTTGTCTTGGTCTTAACAACTTTGTTGGGACTAGGCTGGATTTCCCCATGCTGGAACTTATCAGTACAGCTGTTCACTTTGGTAAATGAGCCAACTTGCTTGAGACTTGTTGAAGGTCACTTTGACTGTGAAACCGTGCTTTTTCTTCAGTGCATAGAACTTCGATTCTACTGACTTAGGGCCCTTTTCCAGGCGTTTGGCAAGGGCCGTCAAATCAATCTGCACCGTTTCCCAGTTAGATCATCCGAGGGGTATCAGCAGAGCCATAAGACGAATTTAAATACCTTGTGGAGATCATTGTCATAGCAGCATAGCAAGGCGACCATGAAGTTCGCGTCATCTTTGCCATGCTCGGCAGATGCAGAGGAAGCCATGTCTGGAAAGGCGCGACTCAAGGATGCGTTGAGGGTTTATTGTGGTGAATGGTTCAAACTAATCGAAGTTTGGGTTGAAAGATCAGATGGTGTGAAAGAAAGAAAGAGGGAGGGAGAGGGAGAGTTCGCGATGGATGTTTTGAATGACGTTCAGACGGTGTGTCCTGGATACTTCATCAGAGAGAAAACAAAATGTACGCGGGCACAACTGGGGCTTCTTATGAGGGATTTTCCCCAAAAGCAGCATCAGTAAGATTTTGTTATTTTGCCTTCCCAATGTATGGTCCTCTTCAAAAGGAAACAGAACAGACCCAAGCCATATCCAGCCATACCAACCAAGCGAGACGGTATTCACTAGGATCGAAGAAATCGCTTCTTCTCGCCCAATTTCTCTGGTTTAATAATTATCTGGAGTCCTTCCTCAGTCTGCACAATCAGCATCCAAGTTGATTATGACATGATATTAATAATGCGCACGCACCATACGCTTTATCAACACGAGCGTGTGCTGCAAAGTGGTGGATCGGGCGATTTCTGAGGCCGTGCACAACTCGCAAGTGCGTGCTTCCTTTAGACCCACGCATGATCGATCTCTTCATCGCACTCAGCAGTCGATGCCAATCCCGAAACCGCCATGTCTTTGGTGGCGGTGGGTGCATGTTATGTGGACACAATATTAACGTGAGGTTTCCCTTCACCAGCTTTCGCGACTAGGCGATCTCAGTCAGTCATTGACACGCACCATTAGAACACCGCACTACCCGTCAGAGGATGAGAAACAGCGAGCATCAAGCCTTTCCCATCGACGAGGGGGGAATTGCCCGAATACACTCGATGTTTTACAGCAACTAGCAATCACGTCAAGTCAGCCATTATCGTCGCATCTCATCGCGGTATTGCCCGCTAGATCATCATTTGCTTCACAAAGGATTATAGCAGGGCTGGAACCAGGTGTCCAACTGAACCGTTGCATATTTAGGGAGAATTCGCAGGAGCCTGCGTCATGTTATATCATTAAAAGCCAGTCTACTGGCAGTCGCACGATCGTGAACTTCAACGAACTGCCTGATATGACGATGGAGGAATTTATTGAGCGCGTGGATGGGGTTGAGCCCTCCCCTACTTGGTTTCATTTCGAAGTATTATAATACCACCGCCATATCTGGCTAAGCACCTGGTCCAGCCAAGGGCTACGCTGACTTCAATTGCAGGGCCGTATTCCTGACGTGACTCGGGATTGCATTCGATACGTTAAATGGCGATTTCCCTCGTCAAACATCAGTGTTGAGGTTGAGAGACCGGGTCGCCCGGGCCTCCAGGATCTCGCGGAACTGGCACATGTTGTCTTTTTTGCAAAATCATGGGCACTGGTGTGTGGGCACTTGATGCGTATCGTCTTTGGGCGGCTTTTAATCATGGACACAGCATCGCGGATATACCTCGGCCCAGGATTGTCTTCTCAAGGAGTCGCAAAAGATACGTACAGCGTAAGCTCAATCCAACACCCCTGAGGAGTGATCATGCATACAATCTAACATGGTGAGCTCAAGGCGTCTTCTTTGCTGCACCTGGGGTGAGGACGGAGCTTCAGCTCTGGAACCAGAGACGGGAAATACGGCCAGTCTCCCGGCCTACACAACAAACAATTTCAAAGTCATTGAGTAAGCGTTTTTCGTTCATTTCAAGGAACCCTACTAACGAAAAAGCCCCATCGGAGCCGGAGATACTTTCATTGCCGGGATGCTTTATGCTCTCAACTACCAGAAAGATTGGGATCTGAATCGCAAGGTCGAATTCGCCAATCGGGTTGCCGGCATGAAAGTGTCGCAGGAAGGCTTTGGGGGATTAGCTCGTGCTTTGGAGACCAGTGACATTGCATAGTCTTAGTCCAATGAGGTTCAAGTTTTTGCAGCAATAATGTAACATGTTATAATGATAGTCAAAAAGCAAGTCTCATATTCTCGTCGATGTAAAATCTAAAGAATCTACTCCGTACAGAATCCCAATCAACTGTGGGTCTCTACATGGGTCTCTACATGCACCGGCACGTGATTAAGTACCAGGGCGGTGTGGCATAATTCTGCCGCCAATTTTCGACTTTTTTCGACTTTTTGCGGCAGACGCTTAGATTGGGTAACCGGCACAAGATACTCATCGACATGGCGGCAGTTTACAAGACAGTTTCGAAGAAGAAGTCCCGCCAACCGGTGGAAGGGCTGGATGAGGAGGCCCAAATGGAAATTGACGAGATCCTCAACGACGCCGATGACACCACCGACAGCGAAGAGGATGAGGAAGAGGGCGACCGGGTTGCTGCTGCCAAAAAGCAACTTGACCAGGGCTTCATGCCAAAGACTCGAGTCTTGATCCTGACATCGCGCGGCGTGACTCACCGGTAAGCACTTGGATTAATTTCCGCTTAATTGGCTGGACAAAAACTGACATGATACTTTTTTTTTCGAACCTGCAGCCACCGACATCTCATGTCTGATCTTTGCGCACTTCTCCCCCACACCCACAAGGAAAGCAAACTCGACACCAAGAAGAAGACTGCGGGCTATAACCTTTTGTTGAACTCTCTCGCAGATCTTCATTCATGCAATGTGATCTTCTTCCTCGAGGCCAAGAAGAACGGTCAGGATCTTTACCTATGGCTGTCACGTCCCCCCAACGGGCCTACAATCAAATTCCACATGAACAACTTGCATACCATGGGAGAGCTCGGTACTGGGTTCGCAGGCAACTGTTTGAAGGGTGGCCGAGGACTGGTTGTTTTTGACAAGTCCTTTGAGCAGCAAGACTTGGGCACTGGCAACGAATACCGCGGTCTGATTCGCGAGATGCTGCGAGGTGTTTTCTGTGTCCCTAAGCGTGGTGTAAAGGGCATGAAGCCTTTTGTCGACCGTATTATCGGTATTTTCGGCGTCGATGGCAAGATTTGGATCCGTGTCTATGAGATCCGCGAGTCGGAAGCCGGCAGCAAAAAGGACGGCGAAGAGGCCGAACTCAAGAAGGCCTTGCCCAAGGGCCAAGCCGCCCAGCCTGAGGTGTCATTGGTTGAGATCGGCCCTCGCTTTGTCTTAACTCCTATCGTCATTCTCGAAGGCAGCTTCGGAGGTCCTGTCATCTACGAAAACAAGGAATTCGTCAGTCCCAACCAGGTTCGTCGCGAAATCCGAATCAGCAAGGCTGGCCGCTATGCCCAGCGTCGCGATGTACAGACAGACAGAGTCGCCAAGCGGACCGACCTCGGCTTGACTGACAACTCCTCGCGCAAACCTAACGCTCTGGAGACAAGGAAGCTGTTTGCATGAAATTGAGGAGTTTGGAATTGTGGCATATACTTCTGGCTGACTTGCCAGCCTTTCATTGACTACATGTACATTTGATGGCGACGAATGGGTTGCTACGGCGTCAAGGCACTATCGAGTTGATTCCCAATAAAAAGTAATTCGATTTTAGCAAATTTCTGTATCCATTGTAGACATTAACAATGCATTTGTTCCAAGTAGAACCTCCTGTGCAAGCTGTACTGTTTCACCGCCACAGCTTATCGGGGACAAAACGCAGCCCAAGCCTTGCCGGGTGGAGCTGCCATGTGGGCCTGGAAGCTGGCGCGACCGGGCCTTCAGGATCACTCTAGTCACACGAAGGATGGCAACACAGGGGTAGTTCTACAAGACACAAAGACACATGGCAATCAATATACTGATTTTCCGAGAAAGGGTTCATACAAAATCACATAGCCACAGGGACGCCCGACCCAGTTCATTGCACCGACCGCAGAGCACCAGGGAACAGAAGATCGAAATAATAGGTCTGGAGTAATCAATTTCGTTGGAAAAGGGGAGAAAAACCACGCAGTAGAAGTGAACAAAAAGCTTGGGGCGAAGAAAGAAGAAAGAAAACAAAAAAGGTCCGACTATCGGGAGATTATGTCCGCGGGTATAACCCCATCTTTCCCATGCTCTCTACCAGATCCTGCCTGTGTATTGTCTTCGCCCTTTCAAATTACAAACTCCATCACAGATCAAAATCATTGCGATATCTTGTTGTAAAACAAAGGACTTATTTGCGGCTGGCCCTCCCAAGCCGTTTAGCAGCAGCCCTGCTTCTGCTCGTTGTCCTGGGGAGTGAACTCGATCACGGGGCGGCGGTCACCGGGCTGGTTGCCACCAGACTCACCAGAGTCCAGGGCCTTGCTGGAAACGATGCGGTAAATTTCTAAGGGGTGGGATCGAATAAGCTTCTGTCTCGGCAGCTAGGGGGGGTTGGTTGCCACATTAGGTGGGGCAACTTACCTGTGAGGATGTTCTGGAAGGCAAGCTCGACGTTGCTCGCATCAAGGGCGGAGGTCTCGATAAAGGAAAGGTTGTTCTCGCCTGACACAAGCGGGGATACGTTAGCGTGGGTTTCCGGAAGTCAGTATGGGTGGAGATGAACATACTAGCAAACTGCTTGGCTTCGTCGGTTGGGACAGCACGCAGGTGTCTCAAATCGCTCTTGTTACCAACAAGCATAATAACAATATTCGAGTCGGCATGGTCTCGGAGCTCCTTCAACCAGCGGTTGACATTCTCGTAAGTCTGGTGCTTGCTGATATCGTAGACGAGAAGGGCACCGACGGCGCCACGGTAGTAGGCCGAGGTGATCGCACGGTAGCGCTCCTGACCAGCAGTATCCCAGATCTGTGCCTTGATGGTCTTGGAGTCGACCTGGATCGAGCGAGTAGCAAACTCCACACCGATGGTGGACTTGGAGTCCAGGTTGAACTCGTTGCGGGTGAATCGACTCAACAGGTTGGATTTACCGACACCTGAGTCACCGATCAACACCACTGATCATTCCGTTAGCATGCGTATAAGCGATTTCGAGTCTCGGCGGGGTTCGCAAAGAGGAGGGGAAGCCGCATCGTCATATGTGGCATGTGCATGAGGCAACAATACCTTTGAAGAGGAACTGAGGGACGTTGTCAGCGAGCTCCAGGGAGGAGCACCAGAGAGGGGTTACTCACATCGTATTCGTCGTTGGCCATTTTGAGCGAAAGAAAGAAATATGGAGAGAAAAGAGGTTGGGAAGAAGGCGTAAGAAAAACGGTTCAGCAAATCGGCGATTAGGGAGAGAGAGAGGGCGATGCTGATGTCCACTTCTCCTTAACGCCCGTCACGTGCCCGCTCTCGCCGCTCGGTGTTTTGCCGCGCGCGGTACTCGTATACTCTAGAGGCCTTTTCGTACATTTTATGAGTGCTTTTAGCCAGAATTTACAAAGCGTGTAGTGGAATGCATATTCACATGGCTCACTCACTTTTGACGCGTGTGGGTGAGCGCAATTTGACGGCTTTCATTTCGGAGTATGGGTTTTCCACCTGGCGTGTTTCCCCTCCAGATTTCTGCCTTATCAACGACGCCTCTCTTCTCAGGTCCTACTCAGGTTCACCTACAGACATCCTACCGCTCTGCCAGTGGAGCGGATTATGTGTCTTCGACTCAGACGACTACCTGTCTTGAGCGTGAGCAGTCGTGAACCATGTCACCGGCTCGCAGAACCCAAGGCCGGAAGGGTGTGGACGACGAGAGCAGTGCCCAGGAATCCTCCTCAGAAAAAAGCTCTAACGACGATGGGGAGGAAGATTCAGAGAATGAGGAAGTGGGGCCTGGTGAATATACCATCGAGGCAATACTTGCGGAGCGAGTACAAGATGGCGAATCTGAATATTTGGTTCGATGGGAGGGCTGGGACTTGCTCGCATCGACCTGGGAACCACCAGCAAGCTTCGACGACATCGAAGTCTCCCTCAAAAGCTGGAGAAAAACCAAGCTGGACATCCTCGCTGGCAGGAGGCCCAAATTCGATGTGGACAAATTCAACCGAGACCAAGCCAAGGCTACTGAAGAGGCAGAGCGAATAGAATTGACTCTTGAGGAATATAGCAAACTCCTCAGTACCGACCCTGGAGATTACTTTATTCATCAAATACAATCTCCAGCCTCTCAGGCAAACCGTGAGACCACAGCAGGCCACGAACCCAGATCAAACACTACAAAACCGCTGGCAGCGGCCGTTCCAGCACAAACCCATCAGGCAGAAAATGTTCATCAACCTTCTCGACCGCGAAATCAGGCTGTTCAGCGCCCTGTAGTTCGGTCAACAGCCTCTCAGGCAAACCATGAGCCTACAGCAGGCCCTCCAAACCCGCCGGCAGCAGCCCTTCAAGTACAAACACATCCTGCAGAAAATAGTCATCAGCCTTCTCGACCGCAAAATCAACCTGTTCAGCGCACTGAACTTCAGTCAAGAATACCAGTCACTAAGCCTCCCATGGCTAATTTTGGCACTGGCATTGGCGTTAGGAGAGGCCCAAAAAGAAAGTTTGATCGCGCACCACTTCCTCATTTGGTACCACTCCTGAAACCGTCAGAAGTCTCGGCCAGACAACCAGCTTCACAAACAATTGAGTGGAATCCAGAGTCCAGCGAGTTTCCCCCTAAGAGCCCAGTTGCAATAAGCAGTCCGATCGATGGTGCCACCCAAACCTTGACAGATCCCTTTCCTGGTCCGGAGCCTCACCCTCAATCAGATCATGAAACAACTATTCGAGTCAGAGCAGATATATTCACAGCTCCTAATGACCCACGAAGCGAGCCTTTCTCTTCTGAGCCCTCTCCGCCTTCCGATGAAATAATATCTTCGATGTTCGCCACAGAAGATGTTCCATCTCGCCTCCGCGATCCAAAGGGGGCCATGCAAAGGCCTGGGCGAGAGGAAAGACGCCCTAGTCCGACTAGGCCAAGACGTCGCTCGGCTTCTCCTCTTTTTGTTTCTCCGAATCCTGAAAAAAGGCAGCGAGTCGATCCTACTCGAATAGATGACATACACAGCACAAATCATGATGACATGCACGCTATTTCTTCCGGCCCGTCTGAGTCTGACAGGCATGGTGACACGCAAAGAGCCATTCATCGTCGATCAAATAACGAACATGACCGCCGTCCTCCATTGCCTTCCTCTACGCCCAGAGCTCCTTTAGCGGACATTGTGCGGTCACCTGGCTCAGCACCAGTTCTCGCAAGGACTCAATCGGCACCGCAAGGCAAGAGCCCTGCGCAAACGGGAGCTCAATCTGTGCCTATTCAACAAAAGCCCATCACGCCACGTGCGTGTTATTATTATGGCAATTATTTTGCAAACTCTTCCGAGCTCCTTGTCCAGCTATTTTTTGGCCCTGACAAGCAATGTATTGGATTTGCAAGGGTATGCGGAGCTGGAATTCCATCAATCAAAAGGCTTAAACTTGCATCGAGAAGCTCCAAAGCGCCACCGGAAATGTGGTTTCAATACCTTTGTACCAAACGTGACTACGATCTGATCGACACTAAAGTAAGATCATTCTTATTTTGATTGGCTCGAACTTAGTACTAATCACATTCTGCCAATAGGGGTCTACCCGGTTTTCTCGCTTGTACGGCAATGCATGGCTTGAAGGATTCCCAGACTCGACCAACAACATCCTTCAGATGAAGGAAACCCTTGCGAAACAGGGATGTGTGGCTTTATTCACCTCGGACGAATCTCCTGAAAACGCATGGCTTACTTATCCCAGATCTGATCAAGATATGAACCGCCGCTTCACCACCGAAAGCTTTCAAGTTCCCAGGGGTGCCGATCTCGTACTTGCAATACGGTCTGCGGTAGATAACAGCTTTGTCAAGGAGGTTTTTAGATCACGCACATTTCAGCCGCGGCGAGCTCCGGAAATCACGCCGTCATTGGAAACGAATTCACGGCCTCTCTCGCAGCCAACACCAGTCTCCCCTAGAGGGCGGAGTAATATTAACAAGGAACGCCCATATGATTTAGGTGCAGAGAGTGAAGTACCTGGTGCTCGTCCTTCCACAAGGCATTCCCAGCCTAGACTCTTGGAATCAGATCCTTACTCAACATTCAGTGGGGCAAAAGACGATTCTCTCTCATCTCCTGTTGCAAATCGTCCATTTTCAAATTCCGTGCTTTCCTCTAAAGTGCTTTCTACTTCTTCGCAGTTTCAACAAACGGAAATTCAGGCCACTGTGGGTACACAGGTGATGGAAGTTCCTTCATCATTGGGCCCGACATTGGGTTCTCTGGAGCTGGCTAGCACAAACAATCCCAATGCTAAGATTGCCCAGGAAATGACCGAAATAGCTGGAAGGATCATAAACCTCAATATTCCTCCTATCGAAGGCGCAATTGACGCCCTCCAACTTGCTGCACGAGTCAATGAAATGGTCACCTGTATCAAAGAACGAAGTATTGTTCGTTCCGGCGACGGAATCGCGAATCAAGTGATATTCTTTTATCTCCATTTCCCAGAAGAGGAGAAAGCATACAACGAACTTTTACTTGTTCAATCTGTGTTGGAGATGGACACTAAGACGAGAATTTTCACAAATCAGGATCCTAGGGAGTGGTCCAAGTTCAATGAGAACTGCAAAAACGGAGCGGTCATCGTATGTCATACAAACTCAACATACGCAGCAGAAATGAGCACTAAAATTCTTGTAGTTTCATGAAACTTTCCAGGAATATGGCAGTCTAGACCCTCCAATTCGAAAATCGATCCAGCAAGGGTTTTATTTCTGGTCTGTGAATGTCTTGGAGCCTCTTAGATCACTTGATATGTCAGACCCGGGACCCAGTTCCTTCGTGCGGAAAATCTTCCCTGGTGGCGCTGCTATTCTCCTTACTGAAGAGGCCTGCTTTCAAAATTTACCACAGGTGGAACTGCTCATGTTGTGGTTCGATCACTGCCGGGGCCATTCAAATGATCATTTGAAGCTCGTTTTGTGGCCTGACGCAATCGAAACTTTGGAGGCGAGCCTTCGGGATCCAGCTAGAAACAAGGACTTCGACCGGCAGTTAGTATCCAATATACCTCATCCCCAGTGACACGTGATCGAAATCTAACAGCGTCATCTTCAGTATCGTTCTCATCCTCACCTACATTCGAAAGTTGAATTCTAAGGATTCCTCCAGTCTCGATTTCGAGGAGGAAAGCTTAGACATTCTCCAAATGGACCAGCCTGGTCATAATGTCTTCTATTTGCCTGTCGTTAATTACGGGCAGCGTAAGGCTCATGCTCATGAGGCCGTTCCCCATGGATTTGCAGAGGCAGAACTGAAAGCGGATCATCTTGTGGAGGCGTTTGCTGGATGGATGGAGCATCATGTCAGCCAATTCAACCGCTTTTACGTCATAACATACTGGTCCTCAGATCACCCACTGGTTGAACGGTGGAGAACATGGGGCCATCTGGCTGTTACGAATATCAACTTGTTTTTGGGTCACAGGCGCGTGAAGAAAAGCGATTTCGATGTACAACTCTATCGCAAGGGTCATGTTAATAAGGGTGAGCAACAAGAAGAGGATGGCTCGCCGACTGTCCACCCACACACCCCTGGAGGAGTTTACACCACCCCTAAAACTCCTGCCGAATCAAATACGCCTTCTGAGCCTCAGCAGCCTGCTGGATCCTCAAGAGACCCTCGAATCGCTAATCGGAGGCCATCTACGTCCCAACCTTCGTTCGGATACCGCTGATCAAGAATTTGACAATGAGCGGTCATACTTCATACTTCCATTCATCTTCTCCTTTTCCCTTTGCCCCTTTGATTGTTTTACCATGATACCCGAGATCTTCCTAAGAGAAAGGCCTTTAAATTTCACTCAAAATCCTCGCTTAGTTTGTGGTAGTAGCCCTGTATCAAGTTTGGACCAGTTGGCCTGTATGGAGATCTGATAACAAGTTTCGCCAATTATAGGCACGGTACTAATTGTGCTTTTTCATTGTGGTAGTGGATTTCCAGGGGAAGAAGGAGAAGAGTCCCTTGTATCAGGGATGCCATGAATCGCTATAAGACTAAAAACAGAAGCAATCGTCAAGGATGCACGTAGGTCTTCAATGTTATGACCATAGAATGCCTAGCTAACTGCGCGCTTGCGGTATTCTTTGAAATTTAATGCCTCCAGGCTTTCGTTGAAATCGCTTTTGGCCGGATCGTTCTGAGCTTTCTCTCTCTTTTCACGGCGCGTTTCTTCTTCCCACTGACTCTCTTCGGCAGAAACAATAGCATGGAATTTGCCGCCCTGTCCACGAGCCAAATAGACAGGTTTCTCATTGCGATTGGCAACTTCTTTCGTGACAAGAACAAACTTCACGCTGGAACCTGGGACTTCATACATTGCATCACTAAGAATTGTCTCCATCTCGGTACGGAGAGCTCGTGCGCCGGTCCCCATTTTAAATGCATTAGCCGCGATCTTATGAAGGGCTGGTGTGGTGAAGCGGAGTTCGACGCCAGAAAGGGAGAAAAGGGTTGTGTACTGGGCAAGCAAGGAGTTGCGCGGTTCTGTAAGAATGCGAAGAAGGAGTGGTTGGGTTAAAGTAGAGAGCGCCGCCGTAACTGGTATCCTGCCGATCAACTCTGGGATAAACCCATATGACTGCAAGTCTGCCGGCGTTAAAAGGTCAAGTGCATTAAAGTATGTTGGTTCGGCTCCTGAGGTTCCAAGGGTTGTTGATGTGAAAAAAGGCAGATGTTTCTTGTAAAGTGCCTCTTCTTCCGATCCGGGTAGAATTGGTTGTGGCTCCTCTGCGTTGGATGCGTTGGAGGGATCAAATCCATGATCCAAGCTCGATGCAGAACGAATTGGTTGACCAAATCCGATGGATCCACGCGAGATGCGATCCATTACCACTTTATGTAACCCGACAAAGGCACCAGAGAAGACGAACAAGATATTGTCGGTGCGTACGTTGTAAGTTTCGCCCTTGGCACCAGGCGACCCTCCGTTTGGTTGGAAAGGCGTGTTTCCTAGAGGGCTATTTGATGGGTAAGTGTTTGGCGGACTATTTGTACGAGTATTCTTCTCTGGTTTCGCCTGGACCTGGACTGTTGTCCCCTCGATGATTTTGAGAAGTGCTTGCTGCACACCTTCACCTCCAACATCTTTCCCATGGCTAACCTTTGCCGACGCGATTTTGTCAATCTCGTCGAGAACAATGATGCCGCGTTCTGCCTGTTCGACATCGTAGTTTGCAGCAGCCAGCAGACGGTGCACACACGATTCGGCATCTTCTCCGATATAACCAGCCTGGGTGAAGGGAGTACAGTCCGAAATACTAAAAGGCACCGAGAGGACACGAGCCAAAGTTTTTGCCATAAGTGTCTTTCCAACGCCCGATGGGCCAAGGAGCAAGATATTAGACTTCTCCAATTGAAGCGGCGAGTTATCGCCAGATTCGGATTGTTCAAGCAATGGGTTCTGGCGAAGATTAGGGGTGGATTCTAGTCCGTCGGTTCGATTTTGCACAGGTAGCTCGTCTGTCGCGTAGTTCGTTGTCAGTAAACATAGGTTCAAAGCCGTGATGCACACTAAAAAATACCTTCTAATGAGTGGGTGTCAAGCGCTTCTTTTCTTTGGCGTTTTGCAGCCAGTTCCTGCTCTTCCTCTTCTCGCCGAATGATTTCCTGTGCGCGCTGGTAGTGATTGAACACAGCCACACTTAATACCTTCTTCGCTCGCTCTTGTCCCACAACATATTGATCCAGGTACTGCTTCAACACCTTGGGTGTAATTCGTGGCGCGCCAAAGGCAGGGGTTGACCCAAGAGGCCCAGAAGTCGGAAGTCCTGCCTCATAGCTCCCCGAGTATGGCTGGCTTGTGAAGTCGGAGCGGTTGAATTGCGACAGTGTTGGGAACCGAGCGGAGCCGCTGGATAGCTGGCGGGAGCAGCTAGTGAGGGTTGGATACGGCCGGCATCGGATGAACTCACGCTGCGCCCGAGTAAGGCACAGCTGACGCTGGAGAGAACGCGACAGCATGGACCGCTGGTCTATCAGGCCCTCGGGGTTGGATTTGAAGGAAATGAATGCAAGGCGCGCGATGGGGGGGGGAAACTGTTTCGTGGGTTATGACACGATCAGATACGGAGCTTTCCCCGCAGGCTGGCGTGATCTTATCGGCTGACTCATGCTGTTCCGTCCCGTGGGCCGTCAAGCAGCACGGGCTGGAACTATAACACCAACTTTTGATAGCGATATACTGACATACTATGAGACTATCAATGGATGTTTTCAAGAGGTTTGGTTTTCGGTTTTGTCTACGGCTTTATCTTTTATCTAAATCCAGGCTAAGCTCCAGATACTGGCTCACACATGAATGTCGGAAATATTTCTCTTCCTACTAGTTACTGGCCCAGTCCCCAGAGAAGAATGCCTTTGATTTGCAGGCCTTTTAAATTATCAAGATGTCCGTCTCAACCTGGAAATCGCCAATGGCCCTGGGAAGGCACCAAGGCCTTGACTTGATTTCCTGCAATTGAGACGAGGGTACTGGATAAAGATGAGATCTTGTTTTCCTCTAGCTAGCTTGCTTGTTATTGCCCAGCATCGAGTTCATTTAGCTCCCCTATGACGTCTTCAGACTATCCCAGCCTGCTAGGCCGTATGCAGGAAGACTTGTTCCAAAGATAACTTGACCGGGCGGGTGTTGGGCGTCAGCGCTGCTCAATTCTGACGTCGATGCTTTCCAGAAAGGCCCAGTTTCATAATTTCGCAGGAACTGACCCATTAAGGCGATATTTTGTGGAAGAACAGTCTAATAAAGCTCGCGCTTGAAGACCCTTTCCAGACGCGGCTAAACCCTGTTGGGTCTATTTCGCGAGAGGGTTGACGCCATTCCAAATCAGGCTAGCGCGAATCGGTTTGGTGGGGGCTGTTTCTGTATCTTGGGCCAATAGGAAGCACCAGATCTACATTAAGCTATGCGCAGCCTTGCTAGAAATGGCCCAGGGATCAGTCCCAAGGATACCAGGACTCCCATTCAAGGGCGTAGGATCGTCGTGCTTCTTTGCCATAGTGGGAGAATGCTCATTAGCCCTGGAGAAATATAAAGCCTTAGGACGCCCTTGCTCGCCATGGAGTCCCCAACCACGCCATGAACAAGCTCTTGGCATTGTCCCTGCTATCTGCAGTGGCCTTCGCTGCTCCGGCATCTCATGAAATCAATGTCTCGTGTCGATGCCGACCTCACGAGCCTTGTTGGCCCTCCCACGAACAGTGGAGCGGCTTGAATGCATCATTGAACCACAACCTTATCGCTGTTAAGCCTGCCGCTTCAGTCTGTTCGCCGCGGGACTTTGATGCAGATGCTTGTCAAAATGCCACAGAGAACTGGTCAGATTCTCTTTGGCGTGTGAACCAGCCAGGGGCTGTACAATATGAGAACTGGGAAGCATGGCCAGAGCATCATCAGTCTTGTTACATTGAAACGGCAGCCAACAAAACCTGTTCCCAGGGACGTATATCTTTGTACTCGGCTCAAGTACACAGTGCGTCGGATGTACAGCAAGCGGTTCGCTTTGCGAAGTCCCACAATCTGAGACTGGTCATCAAAAACACTGGGCATGATTTTCTCGGTCGCTCCACTGCTCCTTATTCTTTGCAGATTGCGACCCGTGCCATGAAAAACATCTCGGTAGTAAACGACTTTCTACCAATGGGTGCACCACGGGATAAGAGAGAAGGACCAGCTGCTCATATTGCTGCGGGCGTGGAACTCCCTGAACTATATGCCGCAGTGGCTCGGTATAATCGAACCGTTATGGCTGGATCAGCTCATACTGTTGGTGCAGCCGGAGGATACATTCAAGGAGGTGGACACTCGCCTATCGGTGCTTGGAAGGGTCTGGGTTCAGATAACGCATTGGAGTTTGAAGTTGTCACTGCCAATGTAAGTTGATCCCCATGTTTTGCTATTGCAAAGACAGGTGCTTATCAGAATCAACAGGGAACATTGGTTACTGCAAATGCCTACCAAAATTCGGACTTATTTTGGGCCCTTCGAGGTGGAGGGGGTGGCACTTTTGGAGTTGTGACTCGAGCCACGATTCGAACTTTCCCAAACGCTCCAGTGGTGTTTTATAACTTGAACTTTACAACCTCAGCAACCAATCCAGCCTTTTGGGATGCTTGGACTGAATGGCACTCGGAATTGCCGTCCATTAACGATGCTGGGGGCTCAGGGTATTACTACACCCTGCCAAATGTGCCCTTGTCGGCTGATCTCCGTGTTGCAACAATGGTCTCTCTCATGATGTTCCCGGAGAAGACTGATCCTGCTGAGATCCGAAAGCTTTATGAGCCCCTGCGTGCCAAATTGGCGAAGCTACCCAGCTTGAAGGTTCAAGAGGCATCGATACCTTTCCCAACGATTAGCTCTCTCTTCTTCAACTTCCTTCTTGCTGGTTCGAAATCCGATTCAACAAGTGGAAACATACTGTTGGCCTCGCGGTTGTTTTCGAAGGATCTCATGCTATCCAAAGATGGTCCGCACCGTCTTACGGAGGCTTGGAGAAGTATCGGATGGGGCCCTTATGACGCCATTACAAGCCACGCCGTCGCCGGCGGCGCTGTTGCAGCTAACGGCGCTAAGATCGACAGCGCTGTCAACCCCGCATGGCGCAAAACCGTCTCCCACATGCTTTTCAGCAGAGGATGGGCGGCCAACGCGACTTTCGCCGAGCAAAAGGCGATCATGAGGAACATGACAGAGGTCCAGATCCCGATTTTGCGGTCTGTTGAGGGCGAAGAGAACATGGGGGCTTACATGAATGAGGCCAATGGTTACGAGCCTGGTTTCCAGCAATCATTCTGGGGTAAGAACTATCCCCACCTCTACAGCATCAAGCAGAAATGGGACCCCAGCGGCCTGTTCATAGCCCGTAAGGGCGTAGGAAGCGAGGACTGGGACGATGCTGGGTTGTGCAGGATCACTCGCAAAGGCAGTGGGGGGTCTAGATGAGCCTGCCCTGCCATTTCTTGGATATGATTGTTATTTTATGTACACATTGGGACATTCCCTGTATATTCACTGCGATATCTAATTGAATATAATCGCAACATTGATCTCGCTGAGGTCTCTCCGCAGCGAGGCTTAGTAATGCCGTTGGTATTCATATCTAATTATGT
>JAOYNU010150045.1:0-20778 GCA_026745395.1 Tympanopsis confertula
TCGGAGAAGAAGATAGACGATGCAAACAATGCAAACAAATGAAATAAGAGTGCTGAATAATCAAATATCAGCTGACATAACTGGAGCTATATTGAGCTAGCTATAGGATAATAACTTCTAGTATTCTATTGCCTTTCTCTTAAAGACTATAAATAATGCTGAGACTCACTATGAGATTTATAATAAGGAGCTATTAGCAATTATTTAAGTTCTTAAGAAGTAGAGAGCTGAATTAATCAGTATTAGTCTAAATTAATATATAGTTATCTGGTCAGATCACAAGACTCTCAAATACTTCATGACTAAATACTAGTTAAATATCAGATAGACTTGGTGGTCTGAGTTTCTTTCTAGTTTTAACTTTGTAATAAAGTACTATACTGGAAAGACAAATATTATTATAGATATTCTATTAAGAAAGGAATTACTATTAGACTGAGATAGGAAGAAAATAGTACTACTTTTATAGTACTAGCTAGACTTAGATATAGTCCTATTGGTAGTTACCTGGAAATTTGTAGCTAATGTGTCTATTAACCCAATTTCAAGTACTTTAGAAGAAATAAGAAAAGTTTTTTAAGTAAACCAAAGTATAGATAATAATTAAATAGTAGCTATGTATAAAGAAGCTCTACTGGAGGTAGAGGACAGTCTATAGAAGTTATTAGAAGAGCTACTGCTTTATAAAGCCCAAGTTTTTATTCCTTAAAAAGCAAGATTGGAGTTACTAAATTATATTTACAAGCAATCTATCTTAGCACATCCTGGAGTAAAGAAGATATAAGATTATATCTAGGAACAAAATTTTATATAGCTAGAGATCTCTATTGATATTAAATAGTTTACCAATAACTACATAATCTGTAAAAGAACCAAATCCTAACAGGATCAATTAGAAGGCTTACTGAATCTCTTACTAATACTGCCTAGACTATAGATATATATTCAGATAGACTTTATAGAGTTATTGAAAGACAAGAAAGAATATAATTATACTCTAGTAATCCTTAATCAATTCTCAAAGAGATATATTACTATTCTATGTTATAAGACAGTAACTAGTAAGAATATAGCTCAGTTACTATTATAATATATTATTTACTACAATAGGCTATCCAACTCTATTATTTCAGACTATAATAGAATATTTATATCAAGAGTATAGAAGGAATTATATAAGATCCTAAAGATTAAATATAGTCTCTCCATAGTATATTACCTATAGTCAAATAAAGAATTTGAAAGAATAATCAAGAGTATTAAGTAATACCTATAAGTTTTAGTAAACTTACAATAGGATAACTAGTCAGATATAGTATATTTGATAGATATTGCTTAAGCTATATTGCCTCAGGACTCAACTAAGATATCTCCTTTTAAGGTAAAAAAAGACTATAAAATAAGGCTATTTATAGATCTAGATAGAAAGGAACTAGAACTAGCAACCAAATTTTCTCAGCAAGATACAGTCTTGTAGTTTACTGAGAGGATATAGACTATATAGAGCAAGATGGAATAAAATCTAACTTGTGCGTAGAGACACTAGTAAGAACAAGCAGATTAGAGGAGATATAAAATCAACTTTATAGTAGGTGACTATATTATACTATTAACAAAGCACCTCAGAACAAACCAGTCTTCAAGAAAGATAGGTTTCTAAGCTATAGGTCCATTTGAAATCCTAAAACAGCCTCATCCTAATACTTTCTATCTTTACCTACTACTAGAAACTCTAATCCATCCTGTTGTAAATACAGATAGACTATAGTATATATCCAGAAGCAAGCTATTACCAGAACAAGAGATAGAGAGGTATCTGACAATAGCAAATACGCTTGTAGTAGAATCAGAATTCGAGATCAACTTTGTATAGGCGAGCTAGCGGTCTAGGAATAACCACGTGACTTATTAAGTCAAATAGAAGGGATATGATGTTGATAATCAGTGGTATCTTGCAAGAAATTTCAAAAATATACTAGATTGCTTACTAAAATTCCATTATTAGAACCTGTCGAAAGTATAGCTGCGGAAGCTCAAATTGTAGCTTCAAGATGGTGTAAAGGACTTATCTGATGAAGATAATAATAATGAACCAGAGACGGGTGAATTTGACGCCACCTAGAGTGAATCTCGCGCGATTTTAGGGTTGAAATTGTGTTTGGTGGAGGGGTAATGTGACAGTTCACATTATATACCCTACATATGTTCCGCATATCAGTCACATAGACTGCGGTTACGTGGGGAAGATGTTGGTGTAGAGTGTGTCACGTGGATGTGGAAGGCTCCGTAGAGCGGCTTATCTAGATCATAGAGGATTCCTCCTCTCCTTCCTTCCCCAAGTTTAGAATTTCTCTACGTTACGCGCTAAATTCATCATTTTGCATTGGTTTCTTGAGAGTTCACAAATAATAAGATTGTACTAAGCAGATTTAAGAGGAAAATAGGGGAAGTATGGGTCCCTCTAGTCACACTCTATCCGAAATTGGCCAAATTTCAATTAAGCCCTACGACTTTTCTAGTGATTTTTAAGCTTAGATATTAAAATATATACAGGGCAAAAATTGAATTTAAAACTTCTGAAAATTTGAGCTTAATCCGACAATAGAAAGGTAGAGGATTCAGGGTCCTAAAGATGGCCTGGATTCAGGATAGTGGGTCACTATAGAAAGGAATTCTGCCCATACTTAAGAAAATTTACTACTGAGGATTCAGCCCCAGCCCTCCCGGTCCCATGGGGTAGGACCCCATAACTTTTCTAGTGATTTTTAAGCTTAGATATTAAAATATATATAGGGCAAAAATTGAATTTAGAACTTCTGAAAATTTGAGCTCAATTCAATAAGGGGAAGGTAGGGAATTCGGGGTCCTAAAGATAGGTGGGATTCGGGGTAGTGGGTCCTCTACAGAAGGAATTCTGCCCATACTTAAGAAAATTCACCATTGGGGATTCGCCCCCGATCCTCCCGGTCCCATGGGGTAGATCCTGCCGCAGCCTAATAGATAACTAAGCTTGGCAGATTTGCTATATTTATGATCTATTAGAGCTCCGCAAGAATCCAGAGGATCCTAAGGACCATCCGCAATCCATACTCATGTGGATTGTGGATGCTGATTTGGATCCTCATCCGCAAGTTACGGAGCGGATTGTAGTTACTCTAAGAATTTTGCGGATTCTGCCGCAGCCTAGGGCTATAGAGGGGAGCTATTTTCGGTATTGTTTAGTAACAGGTGGAATCGCAGGGAAGGACCAGGTATACAATAGGCACTAACTTTGTCGCCGGAGGATAACTAAGAGTGTTGGACGGGTGCAAAATAGATGGGTGCTGGAAAGGAGGGCGGTGAAGTGGCTGTTTGTTTTCTAAAATTACAGGTGGAAAGGCGGCTGTTTCTGGCGTCAAGAGCAGCTATTTTCGGCGTCGAATCTACAGGTCCTTATATTCTAGTTGTAAATTTGATGTATGTATGTGTAATGCAGTAGAGTAACCAGTCTATGGCGCCTCATCAGTACGCTGGGCCTCATGAGTCATGACTTGCACCTCGGAGTTGTGAGTACAACAAGACAAAAAGGCTATAGTTATAGGCTGTGCGGTGCGCCATATTTGACCATGGGTTTTGTTTTGCTTGCAAAAATCGGATCAGATCTCTCCACAAACTCTTTGTCCTGTCTCAATGGCTTTATGTTTCGGATTTATATTACCAATCGATTCAATGTGCATATGGATAAAGATAGTGTCCCGACATCTGTCCTCCTAGCTTGAGGATTAGATTTCAACCTTGGAATATAAATGTAAGAATTCCACTTCCCCGTTGTAGATATCTTCCAAACCACGAACGTGTACATCAAAACTCACTCAAAGTGAAACTTCAAAAACAAAACTCCAATCCACATCCATATCCACATCAATATCACTTCCAAGATGACACCTCCAGCCAAGAAAATATTCAGAGCTTGCTTCGATGGTGAATCATCATCATCTCCCCAAGGACAACGGGGATCTCAAGGGCCTGCTGGGTCCCCTAGATCCCGTGGCCAAGCTGGTAAAAAAGGCCGATCCGGCTCGCCAGGCCCGGTTGCAAAGCCAGGCCCTGTTGAGCCACCGAGACCTTATGATTCGCCTTCTGCCGAACGACAAAAAACCCCCAGCTCCCATGTCCACTCCCATACAACCGCCAAAAGTAGACCGTCACCAGCAGAATCAATAGTAAATAATTTGAAGGTAAGAGACCCCCCTTTGCCTCCTGCTGAGCTATGTGCTAGAGGCAAGGAAATAGCTAGATGGATTGAGGATCCCGACCATCCCAACTGCCCAGTGAACCCCCACTCACTTACTTTTGAAGAGATACAAAGGACTGCACCATATGTGAATATTGGACGAAATGGGCCACATACGATTCCCACACAGGAAGGCCTATTCTTTAGAACTGAGGACTGGAAGCCAAACGATCCAAGCTGGGTCGACTGGGTTGTTAGTTTTAATCACAAAACTTACCGGGAGCTCGGAGTCGCGGTAACGGTCGATAATTTTGATGCAACTATATCGCAAGGATCTATTGTAATGGAGGATATCGTACAATCTACAACTTCGCATTTCCCATTCATCTCTGACATTGCTTTGACTCTATACACAAAAGAGCAGGGTGATATTAATAGTCTCCGTTACGTCTTCGCTGGCGGAGTTGTAAATAGGCAGACTAGATCTATACTTGATGGACTGGGGCTCGTAGCAGACGACATTGGGGTTTATGAATACGGCACGCCAAATTACCAAGAGCTCCTCGGTACCCGAATTGGGAGAACTGTAGGATATCTTGTCCTAGGTGGATTTGCCCGGGGCTCGTATCGGATCGCCCGTATTCTTGTCAAAGCTGATCACCAAGGCACCTTCAATTCGAACGTGTTACTGGCATGAAGGCGAATTCTTTTACAATGCGCTTCAACATCGAGCCAATCAGCGGGAGATAGATCTTGCTACTATCGTGAGCATGAGGTGTGTAGTCGACTTGCTGGCCAGTAACCAGCTTCCTATGAACGCTGTTACAAATTATTGTCTTTTTTTATCATTGGAAACTGAGACTAAATAGCTTCGCGGTCGCATGTTAGGAGAACTAGTGGTCAGCTCTGTACTACCGCAATATACACTGAAGTCCACGCATCCTAAGTTCAACTCTCCGCACGTAACATTACTACTAGGGCTCCTCAGTTACCGCACCATACCAACAACAAGGCCTACGGTCCTCACACGGTTCCTGAAATCGCTATTACTTCCGCTTCCTGTCAGTGTAGCTTGGTACCGTGACTCGGTGGATGGTTAAGCATTGCAAGACCGTTAGGCTGGCTCTCTGTGTATACGCGGAGATGGGAAGCACGCAACAAGTATATACCCGTGCCTTACGTGCACCACTCGCTCGGTGGCCTCGCGGGTTGGTGCACCCGCCCACGCCGTACATCCCATAGTACCTTGGACTTTGCAGGTCTCTCACATCTACACTGTAGCTTCTGAGTATCTCCATTATTTGGAGAATCAAAAATCAAATATATCCTCCTACCAAGTCATACAAATAACCTTAGAAGGCACGGATACAGACTTGCTGCGGGTGCTCTACGATCTCGGATCATGTGCCTTGTTGCCTGAGGAAACATCACCACGTGCGCGGGGCGGGAGTAGGGCAGCGTGCGCAGCTGGTTGGGCACACGGCACTTTTCTTCAACCTCTCCCTCATCTAGACGCCGAGACAAGTTGCCAACAGAATGGCCTCACTCCCAAGCACCTACGATGGTGGGTAACCCGGCTGGCAGAGGATTCGCACCCTGATGTGAAACCTTTTGCCCTTTACCCCACTTGGACTCTAGCTAATCGATCTCTTCGAATCATAGGCCCCGTTCCAATTGCTGTGATCGGAGGCACTGGCCTTCGTGAGCTTCCTGGGTTTACCCAGGTGGCTTCGTTATCAGTATCGACTCCTTGGGGCCAACCCTCCTCGCCGATAACCATCCTCCACCACAAGTGTCAGCACAACGACAAGGTTGTCGCTGTGGCTTTTCTGAGTCGCCACGGTCTACATCACCAGATTGCCCCTCATGAGGTACCCGCTCGTGCAAATGTCGCTGCACTACGCTCCATCGGAGTGCGCAGTATCATTGCCTTCTCGGCGGTCGGTAGTCTGCAGGAGCAGATCAAGCCCCGCGACTTTGTCGTTCCGGACCAGGTGATCGACCGCACCAAGGGTATTCGTCCATGGACCTACTTTGAGGGTGGTGTGGTGAACCATGTTCCTTTCGGAGACCCGTTCGATGAGGGCATTGCCAAGGTGGTGCGCGCTTGTGGACACAGTCTAGAGGGAGACGGCGTCGTGCTCCACGACCGCGGTACTGTTGTTTGCATAGGTATGGCCATTAAGCATCGTCTGTCCGTCCACTGTCAACAAAATCTAACCATCATTGATCTTTAGAGGGACCTCAGTTCTCGACCCGCGCGGAAAGCCACATGTACCGTACCTGGGGTGGGAGTGTCATCAACATGTCTGTTCTGCCCGAGGCCAAGCTCGCCCGCGAAGCCGAGATCGCATATCAAATGATCTGCATGTCCACCGACTACGACTGTTGGCACGAGTCCACCGAGGATGTGTCTGTTGAGATGGTGATGGGACATATGAAGGCCAATGCGGACAACGCTCGCCGTTTCGTAACTGCTGTCCTTGACGCGCTGGCTGGCGACGAGCATGCCGACTTGGTCAATGCAAAGCATCTTGCCGGCTCTGTCAAATTCGGTTTCAGTACCCCCCAGTCCAGCTGGAGCCCGGAGGCTAAAGAGAAGCTCTCGTGGCTGTACCAGGGCTACTTCGAGTATACTCTTGGAGCCCACCAATAGATATGTCTTGACCGTAGACATGGTCAGGCACTTTCAATAGACCAGAATCCAAGTGCGTATTGGTAAAACACCCCAGAGACTCGAACTGTGCTAGAACGATCAGATCCGAGGCGCTACGCGGCCCCACTGGCAGACGGCCCCTCTTTGTCCGCGGAAGATCGTGGGGCAGCGATGGACGGCCGCGGATGAAACGCTACGACTTTCGTCTCATTGTACTCTCTCCTGCTTCGTCTCGATGCACCTTGGCGAAAATGACTGCCATCGGGTTGGAGGAAGCCCCCGGTGGCCGACCGGTCTATAAAGTCTACAAGCGACGATTCTGGGGCTTAGCACAGCTCGTGCTGTTGAATGTTGTAGTCAGTTGGGATGTGAGTTGCAACCTCAGATGCGGCGATCGCTTGGCTCACGAGAACCTCGATAGTGGTTGACCTTCTCCTCTATCTCTAGCATATCCGCGCAATACTTTCAAGTCTCTGAAAGCGCAATCAACTGGCTGAGTACCGGATTTCTCTTTGCGTTCTGCGTCGCCAGCCCGTGAGTGATCTTGCATCCTGATCGTCCCGCGACGTACCGCATTAGGCATGACTGACTTGTCGACTCCGCATGCTGGTTTAGTTTCGTTATTTGGGTGTTGAACAAAGGCGGCCCACGACCGGCCATCGTCATCACGTCATCTCTTTTGCTGGTGGGAAATTGGGTGCGCTACGCGGGGACACGCGCAAATGGAGGCATCTTCGGCCTCGCTATGTTCGGCCAATTCATTATAGGCCTCGCCCAGCCGTTCTGTCTGTGCGCGCCCACTCGGTATAGTGACCTATGGTTTTCAGATCGCGGGCGCACCAGTGCCACTGCGGTCGCTAGTTTGGCAAATCCGCTCGGTGCAGCATTGGGCCAACTGGTTGACTCGGAGTGGGTGACCAAGCCTTCTGATGTGCCAAATATGGTTCTCTACGTCTCAGTCATTGTGAGTCCAATACCGCGCAAAACAAGCACGCAGACAAAGAGAACCCCTTTTCAGCTGACCGGGTATTCTTTACGCAGGCCACTGTCGCATCGATACCCTCTTTCTTCCTCCCTGCGGCTCCCCCGAGTCCGCCGAGTGCGTCATTTGAGGCACCTCGCACACCGTTAATACCAGCTACAAAGGAACTACTCCGAACCTTGGAATTCTGGCTCATTTTATTCCCATTCGCGGTCTATGTCGGCTTTTTTAACAGCATCTCCTCCCTTTTGAACCAGATCCTCGAACCTTACGGCTTCTCAGAGACGGACGCGGGGTTTGCAGGCGCCGTATTGATCGTCGTGGGTCTCGTTGTATCGGCAGCCGTCTCGCCGATCACCGATCGCTTCAAGCACTATCTGGGTACCATCCGCCTTCTTGTCCCGATCATCGTCGCCTCCTACATCGGGCTGGTCTTTGCACCGGCGAGTCCGGCTGGAATAGCACCGTCCTATGTTGTCATGGCCTTGATGGGAGCCTCTTCCTTTGCGCTTCTCCCTACCGTGCTGGAGTACCTAGTTGAACTCACATATCCGTTTTCTCCGGAGATTGGAAGCACCATCTGCTGGACTAGCGGGCAGCTACTCGGCGCTTGCTTTATCCTCATTCAAGATGCATTGAAGGCCGGGGAGCACGCGAAACCGCCTGCAAACATGCGTAATGCCCTGATATTCTCGGCCGTCATTGCGGCCGTGGCTGCGCTTTTCCCTCTATCGCTTGGCCTATTCGGGAGGCATGTTCATCGCCGCCGCTTGGAAATTGATGTCGGAATTGAGCTACAACATTCCCTTCCCGATCGCAATACAAACGAGTCCGCGACCGTATTAACCGAAGGAGGTGGCAAATGTTAATATAGTCAGAAAATTGATGATTGAAAAGCTAAACCAGGTAATATCAGCATATTATATAATGCAATCACTTAAAAAAAAATTCAACAGCAAGACCTGGCGAGTCGTCGATTCGCTTAAGCGCCTCGAAAGAAAGGCATCCTGAGATTCCCATGTGCATTCTTCAGCTCGTGTCCTGTCGATAAATCCACGATTAGAGGACTCTTACATACAAGGTCGCCGTATAGCTCAAATTACCTTTGGCGGAACTAACTCCAAGTTGGACATCATGTCGTGAGATAGTGGGATCTCCTGCAGTGCTGACCTCAGACCAAAGTAATCCCCGTATAACAGCCATCATTCCGGATCAACTCGACCTTAACACCGTCCTCCAGTGAGACATAGTATAGACTCCCTCCCATATCGGCGACATACACAATTTTGTTGACCTTGTCCAGTTTTAATCCGATGGGCTCATGGAACTGACGGGCTAGGATGATCTTGTGCCGGTCGATAGATTCACCGCCAACATAGGCTCGATAGAGCGCACACCCCATGGGATGTTCGCCTCTGTCAGTCCAGTACAGAGTCTGGGTCTGGCTATCAATCTCGATGTCGATGGGCTCGGGCAAGTTATCAAAGACCAGCCGGATGTCAGTCCTGGTCGAGGCTGTCTCTCCTTCCGGGATATCCAATCCTGCGCAGAATATTCGACCGCGTCCTCCTTTGCTGGGACCCTTTTGCGACCAGAACATCAAGCCGCGCTCGACGTCGATGGCGATACCGACACACCATATTCTCATGTTGTCCAGCAAAGTAGCGTCTGGGTCCACGCGTCGCTGTACGACAATTTCATGGTCGGTACCGTCATAATTGCACCGATGAACACTCGTTCCTTCCCGGTCACAGAAGTATACTTGCTCGCGGGATTCAATGGCTGCAATCTGCTTCGGAGTGTGGACTTTCCCAGGCGCGATCAGACATCGAGTTTTGCTTCCATCAAGGTTGGTTGACCAAACGGACCCATCGCATGACGCAGTGCTGCGGCCCATGTTTGTCCAGAAAATCCTTTGCTTTGGAAGTGATACATCGATCCCATCCGGCAGAGGTTGTCTCACGACCACTGGGGTGAGCTTCTGGGTCGCGAGGTTTAATCGAAGAATCTTGCCATTTGCGTGAACTTGCGATACATCCCGTGCATTGCTCCCCAGTCCTACATCGAGAAGATAAATGTCTTTGGCCGCCGTGTGCGGGTTTGTGGGCGTGGCTTCTGCAGTCGTGGATCTGACGCGAGGTGGATACAAACCACCCTTTTCGCTCTTCTTGCCCAGTCGGCCTTTTTCGATATATTCCTTGCGAAACCAATCTACTGTCGGGGCGCTGTCCAGTCCGCGCTCTTGGACGTAGTTGTCTTCGATGAAAGCGATGGTGTCCAGCCCAACTTGATCCATGAGTTGACAAGGCAGAGGGCCGTTCTTGAAGAAATGCTCCCACAGGAGATCGATTTGACTTGGGTCACTGACTCCGTCGGATAGGATATGCATTATTTCACGCTTGACAGCTGCCCAGAGTCGGTTGAAGATGAACCTGGGGGGACGGCGGAGTTAGCTTCTCGTTCTTCTCGTTGATATAATGTCTGAAGTTGGTGACAATGAACTCACCCGGTCGACTCGCACCTGGCCGTCACTGGGAGAAGACCGCACTCGCCTAGAACATCCTCGAGATATGGAAATATTGCGGGATCTGTCTCGCCATCCGTCATAAGCTCCACTGTTCTGATCGCTGGGAGTACCGAGTAGTGTATGTTCAACACCTTCTTGCGACGCTCGTTTGATACTTGAGAGATCATGAGACTGGATTTGAAGGAAGAACTGTTGGAACCCAGGATGCAGTCTGGAGGGGCGTTCGTGTCGAGCTCCGCAAAGAGATCGGTTTTCAAGTCCAGCTTTTCTGGAATAGCTTCGATCACTAGCCACGCATTAAACACGGCGGGGGAAATATCTGCAAAGGTATTATACTTCCCGAATGGGGCATGAGAATAGGACTCAAGATTCACCTGGGTGATAGATGTTTGAGACTCCTGGCTCCCCGAGTCCTTGCCGCCTCCTCGTTCCTTGCTTATTCGTGGCATCATCGAGTATTCTTCCTTATGGGTATCGATATACTCCACGGCGCCCTGAAGAGCCTCCGGAGATGAATCCCGTATGTGTACATTATACCCAGAAGCGACGAATGTACATCCAATGCGGCGGCCCATGAGGCCTCCGCCGATGACCGCGACGGGACGATCGGTTCGCGGTTCGACAGGCATATCCAAAGAGCGAAGTGAATCCAGCAGAGTATGGGTACATTTCAAGCCTTGATATCGTTGGTCCTGGCGGGATTGTGAAGCCGTGAAGATGCAGACATGACGTAGGAAACACCCGCCGTGCAGTGCCACCAGCGCGGCATGCCCTGTTTACTTCGTGGCGTGACCCCCAAAGCAAAGGTCTGTATACTGCAGGTGAGAGCTGCTCGATCAATTGATGTACATGTCTTCGTTACCACACGGTATGTATCCGGCATCTCCCCGTATATGTATATGCATCTCCCTAAATCCTCTCTGCTCTGGCAGTCGGGTAAGCAGCTACGGTATTATTCAACCCGCATCGTAGATAATAGGAATGCACTACAGTCGCCTATGTATTAAGAGCGGTAACCATAAGCATAACTACACGAAGTGAAACGATGGCCCATGGCGCTCGTTCCCGGGGAATTGATGTGATCGGTATATTCGTTATCCTCTTTCATTTTCTGCAAAGCGCTAGTAGATATATGGAATCATGAGCCAACGGCGCCCGACTTGCTCCCGATCAAATTTCTGCATGTACCACTCCTTGGTTGTGCGTGCGGTCAGGCCCAGGTTCACTGCAACAAAGATCATGCAGGCCAACATTGTCTTGTTGATCGCCTGGCCAGGCGGGGCAGCAACCAGAGCAAGAGAGAGATAAATGACACACTCGGCTCCATAATGAGGACACAGAATGCCGCGAAACAAGGCGTGATCGGGAAGCGTGTACGTCTTAAGCGTGAAAAGGAAATGGTGACAGTCATGCTGCAAGCCGGACGCAACAAGAAAGAGTGGAACACAGAGGAAGGTACGCATCGATGGTGCATTGCTCATCTTCAGGTCATCAATCGTCAGTGTGTCCGAGAGTATTGAGCCAGTTCCTTCAATCCATATCGCGACCCCAGCAGCTAGGTAGAAACCAAGCCCCAAAACCCAATGGGGTACCAACATCGTGGAGGCAGATGGTTTGTCGAATATGTTACATTCCCAGAGGCGCCTCAGTCCTTGTATCCCCAAGAGAATCCAGCACGTCAAAACTTGGGTCAGAGGCATGGATTGCTGCTTGTGCTCATCACTGACGCGCGCCGCAATGGCTTGGAAGAAGTATCCTCGGTACGCCAATTGGATCGCCCAAAACAGCGACGAGATCAGCGAAGCGATATAGAATTGGCGGAAGAATTTATGCGGCACGTGCCACTGTGTGAGGCGATCGAGCAAGGATTGCGTGCGTTGCGTCGGCGGGTTCGTCGCGTGGGCATCGACAGCTTGGGTTGCACGAGGGCCGTAGACGAGGAATCGAGATCGCAGAGCGTGAGGGAGGCTCACAGAGAAGACTGTGGCAGCCGCGAGAATAAAGCCGGAGCGCATGGCATCAACCATGTCCATGGACATCCGGCCCAGGACATTGTCAACCACATCGCCGATCCAATTGGAGGCCATGGCAATGGAGTGTGAGAGTCGAAGATGGTGATTCCGCGGCAGAGATCGCGGCGCGTCACACTGCGGCTAAAAGTGGGCCACCGAGACAACAAGGCGTGAGCCAAGCCATATCTACGAACAGGCTTGTTTGGGGGGAAGAACGTGAATTTGGCGAAGGGGAGTGCTATGGTAATCATGATTCCCTCTATCGCGAGTGGTATAGCCTCTTGCCATTGGATCTATGTGTTGCGAATTGGTATGGTCTTTGGGGTCTCTCGCTAGCGTCCTATTGTCCTATTGTCATTGACTTGGTAGAAGGAGAGCTGAATATTCGCGACGAAAGAATCCAAAATGATGTATAGATCGATTCAGTGCGAATATATGACACGTACTGTTGTTCAAGATTGATTGCGCCGCGCCGCAACCCAGCCTATAAACAAACCCACATCCGCGACAACTGCACGGGGTACTCCCCCCATGGTCCAACTTCTTTGAACCCACTGCGGTATTGATCCACCAGCATCAGAGGTTGTTCCCATGGTCCACTCAATGCGACTACCATCCCTGTCGTTCTCTGCAGACTCGGCGGTCGATGTCAGAGATTCGTTGCGAGCAGGAAGTAGAGCCACCCGCTCTATACTTGCGTAGTTGGCAAAGACCGCCCGGCGCGGCACTGAAGATACAATCCTTTGGTACAACTCAGGCGGGGTTGATTTAGTATCCGGGCGAAGAGGTATTTGAGCTGTGATGAAACCTTGGGGTGACGCTTTGCTCGATGTCGTGTCTGCCGCGGCATCATGCCTCGTATATGATGCCGAGAATGTGAAGGATACGAAGCTTCGGGGTACGATGAGAGCACCCGGGTGGAAGGAATGAGTGATCAGATTAACTGGGAAATCGAGTGTTAGCTTGCCATCGATTGCTAGAATGGTCATCAGTCTGCCTACCCTCAGCATCGATATCGCGGAAGCGAATCGCATCAACTTCCACCTCGCCGATATCCTCCCTCGACCATTTGAGCAAGCTTTCAACGCCTGTGATGCTTGGTGTGTACTCCATCTCGTGCTCTGCGTGATCCACCCTAAGCCCCTCTTCAAATTCGCCCCATGACGCAGTACCATCTGTTTTGGAATTGGGATGTTCGCTCTGGCGACATACCCAGAACTCTGGGATCGCGTCGGCATTTGGCTTGTCGGGTGTGATCTTGGATTGACCACGCCATCCTCTCAATAGCTTGACTTTGGCTGTCGATGGCGAGGACACGCGGGGTTTGGGGTCTGCAGTGAATGCGGAGGGTACGGACTGGAGGAACTCCAAAGCTTCGCGAAGCACGGAGCGGGCGGATTCTTGGATCGGGGGCCTATTCGCGTTATCAGAGAGTGAAGAATGCGCCGGAAGAGCAGTAAAAAGATGAGGCTCGAGCTGGATCAGCGGCATTGTCGTCTTAGCAGTGAACGACCTAGTGCGTAGGGTGGAGGAGGTTGCGAGTCGAGACTGCTCGAAGATCGGCAGCGAGCCGCGAATGTACTGCATTGGGATAAAACACTACTCGGCCTGCATTTCGGTCGTATAATCGTCGTGATATTCATAATGTCTATAATTACAAAGCAGCTGCCAGCTATAGGGTGCGAATTCCAGGTCCGACGCTGCCGGTGTCGAACAATTCAACCAGTCCGGCGCCCAATGCCTCTTCAACCGCCCAGCGAAAATGCATGCCATGGAGGTCTTTCCATTTCTTGGTCTTCCCAGGCAATACCCCTGCAAACTCCCCACGCGCTCTTTTAGCCAGGTGGAAGCGCTTCTCAGTCTCTACTGCCCCGTCCCAGCGGTCCTTGAGCAGGTCCAAGGGCGCCTCGGCATGACTGGAGCGGCGGAGAAGAGCAAGGAGATGGGCGCGGCCAGAACCGAGCAGTCGCAGGTACGTCCCTGTATTTGGGAGTGAGAGAAACAGAGTCGCTGCTCGAGCTTGACTGTCACTCTGCACCGGATGATCCATCTCGAGGGGTCGTGACCGCCCACTGCGACTGGCGGCAGTGATCCCAGTGCCGGGCAGCGTGGGAAGCGACGAGAGATTCAGTGACCCTTGGGTATAGGAGGAGGATGATACTAAGAAGCCAGCGCGAAGTAGCGCTCTGTATTCGTCGGCCGTGAAGACGCCTTGGGAGATCACAGAGCTGGTACCGATTCGAGTGAGTATGTTCAGGAATTTATCTACGCCTGGTCAATCCTTGTGTCCTAGGCACCATCCTTCCCCATCCGAATTAACAGCACGTACCTTTCAAGGCGTCATCTAAAGTCGAGCTACTTCGAACCATGTTGTCCCAGTCTTCGGTAAGCACCAAGCAATCGCCTAGTCCTGCCGCATCATTACCGCGACCGGGCACAACCAGGCGTCGGATCCGCCCTGATTTGACCAGCCCAACTATTTCTCGTTCAACTTGCGTGGGTGCACTCAGCAATGTGTGGATGTGAGCCACCGATGCCAAAGGAGGAAGCGCACGTCGTATATTCAGAACCTCTGCGATCCGGGTGCTGTTCATCCCCACTCGCGAGGGGAGTTCGTCGAACATTCGATCCCGAATGTACTGTATAGCTTGAACGACATCTTGTACTGGTGCCGTCTCGGAAATGTACTTCGTTGCACCAATATCCGGTAGAGGATCGTCTGGCTCGGTGGATTTCACGTTGCTCGAACCGGTCGCAATGGGCTTGCGGCGCGCATGGGCGGCAAATGGGGAGGGGCGTGATCGAGAGGTAGCTGGCTTCACAGCTCTTCGTTTCTGGACGCCTGACACTGGAGCAGAGGTGAGACGCAGGGTCATTCCGGGTTTAGTGCTGTCCTGTCTGTGAAATCAGTGAAGACGCCGAAGCCTTTTGTCCAGATTATCTGCATATCACCACGTGATCGGACCATATTCTGTCCTTGGGGGCTTCGTCATGAGGTCCTGTTCTGACAGGCGTCGGTTTTCTACGATAGGACGGAATTCTAGATGGTGACTACGCGAATGAATTATATCATATAAGCATGTACGCTTTGAATTGGTAAAGTTCTTTCTTATTTCGTCTCCTCTATGTTATCTCCCCAGAAAACTGTAGGCGAAGACGGGTATAGAATACATAAAATCATCGAATCGCACGGCGCATCCCGCACGAAAGTAGAGACTCCAGATTAATTACTTGATAACGCCTATTCCAACTTTTTACAACTTGGCCTTCTCGTTGAACCGCGGAGCCTGCAGCGGATCGTAAGCATGCAGACCAAGATTATCAGAAGGTACCACCCCGGAATGGCCAGCCATGAGGCCACGAGTATCCAAGAGACTAGGATTCAAGTCTTCAATCCGCGTGGCACCAATCAATCGCATGTTCATCTCCATCTCGTCCTTCAGCAGTTGCATGGCGCGGTCCACGCCATCCACGCCGTACGAGGACATGGCGTATAGGAAAGGTCGGCCGATGCCAACACCCTTGGCTCCCAAGCACAAAGCCTTCAGGAGATCGGTAGCGCGACGCACACCACCGTCGACAAAGACCTCGATGCGTTTCTCCCATCCACGCTCGCGCAGGGCTGGCATCACCTCCGCCAATACCTCGATTCCAGAGCGAGCAGTCTCCAATTGTCGACCACCATGGTTAGAGAGCACAATTCCATCTACGCCAGCCTCAACGGCGCGGATAGCATCCTCCACGCACTGTACTCCCTTCAGCACAATAGGCATCTTTGTGATCGACTTGAACCAAGGGATGTCCTTCCATGACAGGGCAGGGTCAATGAAGGAGGAGATAGCGCGGGCCGCACCCTGGGTACGATCTACCCCGTCATCGCCAGATTGCACATCTGATCCTGCATCGTCGAATTTGCTTCGCATGTCCTTCTCCCGGCGTCCTAGCTGGGGTGCATCAACAGTGATGAACAGGCCCTTGCAGCCACGCTTCTCGGCGTGCTCGACAATCTTCTTCGTGATAGACCGGTCCTTGTTCACGTAGAGCTGCAACCATTGGACCTGATCTCCCTGCTTGGCGTCGACAATCTCGTCAAATGAGCAGGATGCCAGGGTCGGGATCATCTGAATCACGTCATGTTTTTTCGCTGCGCGCGTGAGCACCACCTCGCCCTCTGAATGGCCCAACTTGCCGAGCGCTGTTGCGGTGACGTAGAATGGGATGGAGCATTTTGTGCCCAGCATAGTGGTTGTGAAGTCAACATGCTCAACATCCACGAGGACGCGTGGACGGAACCAGATTTTGTGGAAGGCCGTGTGGTTTTCACGCATTGTCTACAACCATGGTTAGCTTAATGTTCGCGACTCCGGGGATCATTGCGGCAAGAATGGCAGGGGACCGATATGCGGTGCATTCACATACAATTTCGTCATCTGCACCACTGGAGTAGTACGCCCACGCGGTCTTCTTCATAACCTGTCGGGCGACAGTCTCGAAATCCAGCAAGTTGTAGCATGCGGACAGCGGCGGCATGCGCTCGATGCGTTCCAAGCGTTCTGTCTCTCCAGGCTCCACGGCCTTCTCTTCTTGCTCCACGGTGCTCATGTCGACCTCGCCAAGATGCTTTGACTGGTCCAGGAACTTGTCAAGAGTGTCCGGGGGGTGGATGGGGTCGAACTCGTCGGTCGCATCTTTGCCAGCGTACTTGAGAATGATCTTCTGGCCACCGGGGTGTTCGGGGAGGAATTCGGTGACGTCGTAGGCCTTGCCGTGCACGATCACCCAGCACGACTCCTTGGAGTTGTGCGCAGCGACAGCGGCGCCTGTGAGTTTTGCTGGAGCCATTGCAAGGTATGATGAGTGCGAAAAGGGAGACGTGCCGCGATTCAAGTAGTGAACCTCGGGCTAAAGGAGTCCGGGGGAGAAACGCTGCGGGGAGCTTCTCGGCCGATTCGGGAGATCCGTCATTCTGTTTAGCCGCAGCCTCATAGGCCCGATCCGAGTCCACGCTATGGGGACTAGATATACGTTCAAGCACAGGGATATTTACCGTTTGAAGAGACCGTTGACCAAGAGATCACTTTTAACATCGCAGCTAAGGCATCTGATGCGTCAAGGGCGCTTATGTTCATTTTCTTCATACTAGCTTATCCTGCCGATACATGAACCAGCATTTTACAATTTACAACATTCTTACAACAAATTGTGCCAGTTCGAGAAGGCTTCTCATGATTCTCATAGCGTAACATATCATAGGGTATCCACAAACGCTGTTCTTACAAGAATGTGAAAGTCGCCGCGACAATCGCAGCAACTAATGCCACCAAGCTCTTTGTACCAGCCATAGACTGTGGAAGCCCGCTAGCGGCACCCTCGGCAGTATGGTTCGCAGACCCGTTCACAGATGTCGGATCATCGCCCAGGCCAAGCGGAAGTCCTTGGTACCCAAATGTCACGTTTTGGGGTATGGATTGGTTGTAGCATTGTCCCTCGGCGATGTTCAAGTTTGTCAAGTCATCGGGGTGAAGGAAGAACATGTAGCTCGACTGATTGAGGTTCTTGAATCCTGAAGTGTCGTATGGAAACTTGTCACCGGTGTCCGTGCCGGAGGTGTTGCGAAGGAGAATGCATTGGACTTGTCCAGGGAAATCGGTGGCCATCTCTGGGTAATCCTTCATTACATCGCTGTTACTCGTGTCTGCAACGAGTACGAACTTTCGCTCCGGGAAGGTTTCAAAAATCTTTTGCAACAAGAACTTTCGGATGGAGAGGGTGGCGGAGACATCGCTGAAATTGAGAGGGCGTGTATCGAAGGAACCGCCGGGGTAGTTGGCGTAGATGAACTGCATGTAGTTTCGCGTGATTTGTTCAGGAGTAGTGGTCTAGGCCTTTCGTCAGTAACTAGCTGCATATGTGATTATGGGGAGACTCACGAGGTAATGGAAATGAAGATCGGGAAGGCTGGTAGACCAATTGCGGTAGATGCCTGGCATATTTTCCCAAGGTGTGAATGCACGTGCAAAGGAGTTCAGCAGTCCTTGCTCCGGCTGGTAGATCTTAGTGACACGCAGAATGTCGTCAATGTCCGAAATGACAGTCAGTCCGGTGGGAGGCACCAGGTAAGCGGTACCGTTGCCAATACTCGCTCCTTCAACAAAGGTATTCAGTCTTTGAATTCCAGAGGTCTCATTTCCTGCAGTCAGTCCCTTGCTCTCGATAGGAACAAAGGTGTCGAAGTCACCCTCCACGGTCGTGTTGTAAGGCAGAGTAATATCTTGTGTGCCCCCGGTCGTATTGGTCGACCCGCCACCTCCTGGCTGTCCGCTTGATCCTTGACTCTCAGCAGGCTCAAGGTGGATGGTGTCGACAGCCACATGGGGCTGCTGAACCACAAATATCTCGGCCGTCAGGTTGCGTGCCTGGTCTTGCTCTGCGTCTGGCAGGTCGGAGATACTAGTGTTGACGAGAAATATGTCGGCGAGTTTGTTCAACTCGGAGACTGAGGTATTTGGTTGCTTGTACACGTTTCCATGAAAGCGCACGCTCCAGCCCGAATTGGTCCAGTTTGCGTATGGGTCAATGTTGAGCACGTTCGTTGGCACGGCATCCAGCTGCTCGTCATTCAAGCCCAGCGAGCTCACGACAGCCTCCCCAGTTGGGAAACCTTGGAAGAAGTTGGGGACTCCCGACGCAACCCAGGACGGCAAATCCGAGCCAAGCCCTGAGAGCACGCTATCGGCATCCGATTCCACATCACTCAAAATATTTCGGCCTACCACTCGGGTCGGGTCGCGCTCGACGGGTGATGGTGTGATCATAGGCGGCGCAGCCTGTTCAACAGGATTTGGGAATGCAGTCGGTGCTGGAATGGCAGCCACTGCCGCGAACAGGGCGGCATGGGCCAGTACTCGGCGGGCGATGGTTGGGGCCATTGTTGATGAGTTGGAGCAGCGACAATGCGCACGCGGCGATGTCACTTCTTTGATTGAACAATTGGTCCTAGCAGGGAAGGTAGCGAGCTTTCGAGACCAACAGACCAGCCTGAGAACTCTTTAAAGCACGAAGCGAGCCTGTAGAGAAAGTCGAAACGGCGACGACGTCAGCGGGGGGGCAGTGAAGAGCAGCCGATAGGTCGCGCGATGCAGATTTCCCAGTTTGAGCGGGAGAAACGGGTCCACAATAGATTAACCAACGCCCCAGGGTCTGCCAGGGCCTGCCAGGGCCTGCCAGGGCCAGCGCGATGCGTCATTGTCAGATCTGATGGCCTTGGCTCCGATCGGTCTGGAGTTGATCTGTGGCTGAGCATAAGATTTCCCCAGTCTTCACGCCTGGGGGTTGGCTTTAGGCGGAGACCATCGCGGCTCTACTTCGGTAGCCTCTCGGTCACCTTTCGAGGAACTGACGGCAATGCATACACTAGGAGCACCTCGTGCACGGTAGTGCAAAGTGCTTGACGAGTAGGCATCGGGGAATGCTCGCATAGCGCACATCGAACATGTCAAACCGAGACTGCATGGTTAGGCCATGCGGTCAAGGGAAACAGCGCCGAGCCGACTCTCACAGGGGCTGGAATGTGCGGCGCGAAGAGACTCCGGATGCAGAGAGGATAAGACAATCACAGTCAAGGACATCCCATCATACAGGAACTCAAGCTCGACTCTTCGCGTGGGAGAGCATCTCGAATCTCGATCTCCCTGTCGCAGCTCATCTGATCGTCTGCCCCGCACGGCCACATCGCATCCCACCTGACGCGTGGGGGAATCTGCGCGGGATTCGTGCAGTCTTCTAAACTGCCAACTTCCTCTATTCGTATTCCTTTGAACTTTCCTGCATCAATCACTCACGATGGCAATCCCTGGTGTCACTCAACCTCCGTATCCGCTGCACGAGTCCGTCCGGGACCTGCTGGACCCCGAGTACGTCGCTTTCTACAACAAACATGTCATCAACAACCAACAGGTGCACCTGCAGCCGGTGGCCGCTTCACGAACGGGTGGAGTCTTGATTCCTGGCGCAGGTCCCATGCTCGAGGTTGGCAAGACTCAGGATCTGTCGGTTGCTCGCCGAGAGACCGAGGGTCCTTCGGTCCCCATCCGCTGCTTCACGCCAAAGGGTGAGGCACCTCCAGGCGGATGGCCAGTGATGCTTTATTTTCACGGTGGCGGCTGGGTCCTGGGCAATATCGACACAGAGAACGTCGTGTGCTCTAACCTCTGCGTGCGCGGCAACTGCGTGGTGGTGACCGTCGATTACCGGTAAGTCATACAATCCTGAATTGGGTCTGGAGGGAAAGAGCACTCTCATCTTACACTGCCGATATAGATTGGCTCCCGAAGATCCTTTCCCTGCCGCAGTGCATGACTGCTGGGAAGCTCTGCTGTGGCTCATCGC
>JAOYNU010150156.1:0-20773 GCA_026745395.1 Tympanopsis confertula
ACGTTCTCTAGTACTAGCTAGTAACCTATACTTCTATAAAATTTATACTAATCCTACTATATAACGCAGTAGCCGATAAGGCCCTTAGGGTTATCTGGGCCCTATAACCAGCAGCTGCTTCCCAAAATCTCACAGCAGGTTCCACTATAAAGGCGGTCAAAGACTCTCGTGCATGCATAATGCACCTAACCCCAGATTCGGCATGAGAACGTGATCCAGTGTAGCGAATACGAGAAGATTTCGACGAACTTCCTCGTGAGTTCCTCGATATGTCCGTCATCAGGCTTAACCCGAACCCGTATCGCCAAATGAGGATAAATGCGGTGGGGGGAGGGATCAAAGGATCGACGCACGCTATGAAGGGAGATAAGGAGGTCAGCAGGTCTGAAAACACGCAGGCACGCTACATCGTCATTGTTGTGAATGGGACGGAGGCTTAGTATACTTGCCGGAGAGCATTTAAACTTGGGGCGCGCCGTCCTTAATCCCATCCTGCACTTTCTACTCTCGTCCCTCATTTCCCCTCTACAGGTAATTGGTTCAATCACCCCTATTCCTCTACATATATCCCACCTCGATACACCACGACACGCATGATGAAGGTCGCGAGCATCCTCGTGAGCCTCGGTCTTCTTGGCGCTGCCTCTGCCCAAAGTACCGAGTCTTACTGGCTTAAAGTTGTTGGGTATGTTCTTCCCTATTGCCCATTGATTCCCCTTCTTCACGTCGCTCAGAGCTGTACAGCTAACATATTCCGCAGAGGCAATTCTCTCCTCAACGACAAGCTCCTACGGACAAACAACACCTACTTCCCCGGTATCACGAACCCTCCCTACTCTTCAACCGACCACTTTCTCCGGCTCGCTCTCATTCCTTCCGCGACCAACTCGTCCACTTCTATTCTGATCGTGCCGACGAACCCGCACCCTGGCCCAATCCCCGGATACCTCGCGCTCAACGGCACGTCCTCTCCTACCGACGCCAATGACTTTGTATTTGAGCTCATCCAGATCTGGCACCCGGAGGACCCGCTGCCGGAGGGGTATACACTCAAGCTTCCCGACTGGGAGATACTCGAGAGTGAGGGTGACGGTAGGAAGTGGCTTCGCTACAAGGACGGCGGTCGGGGACGCTGGGTCGCAGTTCTGGGAAAGAATTACCCCTTCTACGAGTTTGATTCCTGGGTTCCGTGGTGGATCGGCCCTGGCTCCAAGCAGGTCGAGCTCCTGGAGGGGAAGCAGGTCGTTAGCATTGATCTGGAGGTCGTACTTGCGGATCCCTCCATTAATTCCTGACCGGACATGAGTAAATAGATTGCCCGGTCGAGACGCTTTTGCGGGCGAAATGAAGTAATTATTTATATTCTAATCGACGTCGCAAGACGATTAATGAGAAATACATTCTGGGAGCAATTTGCTCAATTGTGCTATGGTGCTATGATGTCATTATCGGAAAGATTCAAACCTCGAAGGCGTTGCACAGGAATAACACGATTAATAACTACCTACATATTAAGATAGCCCCGGTAAACCGGCATGGCCTCTTCGTCTTTAGGACGATGATGCGCTGGCAAGTTCACAACTTCTCTGCGACGAATGTCTAGGGTCTGGTGCAATAGAAATCATCTGGAAATTTATCGCTGGAAACCTGAAATCACAACTTGATATGTAATGAGCCTGCCTGCCTTCACCTTCTTTTAAGTTGATACACATCGGCTTATCTCTTCTTCTTGCCTATAATTCAATAAGAAATGACGTTATCGGTGCGTTTGCCTGCCCGGCCCAGTGTGAACTTGTGTGGACAGTATACGCATACATGGACTGTGCGAACTTATCTGAGTGCTAAAGTCCGACTGCCGCCCCATCCGCAACCGGCGGCATGGCCAAGGGCAAGATAGATGTGCACGTCCTGTCGTAATATCTCGAGCGAATCGGCAATGATCTATGGCGTACGGTGACTGACTGCATCGTGACAGACAGGAACCTGTGCTACGTGCTTGCGCTGAGAGGTTGCCACAGGCTCAACCGAATCCTGGTGGAGGGCGCGTTTTGGGAAAACGCCCCCATCGTCTCGATACGCGATGCGCGATGCGCGATGCGGGAACCGCCAAAGTCCGTACCAGGAGGGCCATGTCGCTCTGGCCGGTGTTCGAAAAGGTTGATGCCATATCTGCCGGATACCCAGACGGAACAACGGAATAACGGATTTGCCAATTTGAATTCCACCGACGTCGCAGCAACCCAAGGGAACAAATGGCCGAGCCAAATTCGCAGAGCCAATGCCGGAGTACCGTCTCTCGTTGCCCAAAAAGACCCGGCGCGAGCCTGAGGGGAGGGTGGGGAGGAGATATTGGATGGTCTAGACGCCTTCCGACGCCAGTTCCAGTCCCACTTGATGCAGGCAGGCCATGCCATGGCAGGCATAACTGTCTATATCTGAGGTTCAAAAAGTGCTTGCAGGTTGGGACCATACAACGTCAAAACATCAACGTCGTCGCACTCGCGGGCATCCTTTGCAAGCTCGGGTCTGCTTCGCGCGACCAGATGTGTCGCAACCGTCGGGCACGTCTGGTCTCCGTATCGCATCGTATGGTCGGTCGGTCGTATGGTCGGTCGGTCGTATGGTCGGGTCGTATGAGGCTACGTTTCTTCAAGTTGAAGAATCCCACCCGCCTTCTGCATTCCCGTTGTCGGTATTACCATCCATCACATCCAATAGGTAATGTTTTATCCGGCTCATGAACCTGTGGCTGACCGAAACCATGGTGCTTTCCCAGATGCAGCCAGGCAATAAGATTCTCGGGACCGCCCCGATGCCCGTCATCATTCAGGTCAAGCTTTTCATACGCCCCGACGGCAGGGGCCAACAGCCACTGGCTGGACAGACAGGCCTGGCAGGGTTACTAACTTTAAAGTACTTTTGTCTTTTAGCTTCAGAGCTCTGCTCAGGGGGCCTCGCAAACATCTGGTTCGGGGCACCCAGTGCATTAAGTATTCAATTCAATTCAAAGCAGGCGTCTCCTTGCCGCATCCGCAGAGATCTATCTTTGACACTGCCTGCGCACCGTTTGGCCTTCTCGGGGAAATCAAGCGGCAAATTGTACACAAGAAAAAGAAGAAGAGGAGGAAGAAGAACAAGAAGAAGAAGAAGATGAAGAAGAAGAAGAAGCAAACAACGGATAACACACCAACAAAGGGCAAGCAGACGGAAATATGCAACCTGCATACCAACAGCAGCGCAAGATGAACGGCAGCAGACGTGCCAGCGCAGGTGCGCAGTCCCACCATGCGGGATAAGGGTGGCATCCTCGGTGTCAGCATGTGCTTTGGTTGTCCGGTTTCTGAGGGCCTATCCGCTAGGTGCACACCCGGGCTGCGGATTGCTTCGTTGAGATATCTTCTCCGCTCATGCCTGCCTTCTCTCTGCTCCGCATCCATGCTCTTCTCTGGCGCTGAGCGCCGTTGCTCCAGACTCGGCCACGACATGGACTATCTGGTAGATGAAGTATCCAGCAGATGAAGTATCCTGTACGGAGCCAAGCTGGCTCGCGGGGCGGGGGAGGGAGGCAATGCAACAATGAAATAAGGGAAAACGGACACCATCTGCATTCGCGCGAGTACAGGTGCGAGTAGAGATGGCCGAGGGCCATGTGCACAAGGCAGAAGCGGCAGCGTTTTCTGAAAGAGCACGAGCTGCCAGAAGTTCTGCGAGAAGACGCATCAACATCAATGGCCTTTCCAAGAGCGTCTTCATTGGTCCGATCCGGCTAACCGGGACGGCTTCTGCTCCCATTTTCGTCTCACCACATCTTAATTCCTCTCCCAGCCGGAGACACCCATCTCAGCATCTGCTTTTGTGACCAGGCTATCCAACGATCAGATTGTTGTCGCACCCTGCAATCACACAACACGCTATCCATCGTATGGCGATAGGATATAATAACATGGAACGATATGAGTGATATGGCCATACAGTCTCGGCGCCCGAGGTACGAGTTGTCAGTGTTGAGGTGGTAGAGACGCTCGCCGAACTCTGCTGTCAGTAAAGAGATGGGTTTCCTCTGACCGATCACTGGACCACTGCCATTTCGAGGGAGTAAACTCTTCCCCTCCGGAGTTGTCGATCATTTCCATCCTCGATCATGTCCGGCCCCACTTCGTCTGGTCGACTCGGGTCACGGCTCAGTCCTGTTTCTTGTTCCTCGTTACTCGCATAGAAGGCGAGCGAGCCGTGAATTTAGTACTGCTACGGCCGTTTCCGCGACTTCCATCGACTATCATGGCATCCAGCAGTCCTCCGCTCGTCCATACCCTGATTCAGAATTCAGGGCCATGACGTGGGCATCGTCCGCGGTTCCCTCACAAGTGCGTGGGCTATCCAAAAGTTGTCGCCGGTGATGGATCCGTTTTCCTCATAAACTTGGGTGCACGATACATACATCCAGAGTGGTGGGCCATGCACCAAATGTCCAAATGTTGCGTCTGAAATGTTGATACCGTGATATACGGATGCATGACTGATGATAGGCAGAGCATACACACCCCCCGGAGGGTGGGGATCCGGACGACCACTCCCCGACAACATGTGCATCCACTCCACAGCTTACAACTTACAGCTCACGGTTTGCTCTCCACAGCCCGACCGCAGCCTCAAATGGGCCCCGGACTTGTCCTCTCCTCGGTCTCCGTCGTTCTCGTCGTCGGGCCTGAGCTGAGATACATATAAGACCCCTCTACTCTTCTCTCTACCATGTCTGCACCTCATCCTCCTCATAGAACGAGCCGTCCTTTGAGGCTTCGCTACACTCTTTTTTCCGGCATCTCCTCGTCTCCCTTTTCTATATCCAACTCCTCCTGATCCGCCTCCTCAACCCTCCACAGACTCGTCTCCAGCCCTTTCGCTCGTTGCCAGCCCTTTCGCTCGTTGGCTGATATCCCGCTGGGACAAGGCCGCCTCCATATCAAAGCCCTGCGACCCAATCAATACCAATGCAACTCCTTTCTGGGCTGGCGTTGGCCCTTCAAGCCACCTGCGCTCTTGCAGCGCCGTCTCCCTTCCGTCGCGCCGAACCTTCCTTCTCCCACTCCCGTCTTCTTTCCCGTGCCAACCAGTCTACGGGTGACTCTGGTGCCGTGTCATGCCGTGGCCCGACTGACAGAGGGTGCTGGAGTGATGGGTGGAATATTGATACCGACTTTGAGACAAACGTCCCGTACACTGGCGTCACCCGCAGAGTGAGTACTCTCGGCGATGTCCCACACACAGAGGCTTTGATGTTGACTTTGGGCAGTACACGTTTGACGTTGAGGAGTTCGATAACTGGATTGGCGGCGACGGTCAAGTCAAGGCAAAGGCCATGCTCATCAATGGCGAGTCCATCCTCTCTATCACCCAGCCATGGGGTTTATAGTATCACAAAGCTGACACTTGACGGTGATATGCAGGTAGCTATCCTGGTATGCAATATACATTATCAAATCCACAACATGTCCATCAATATAAATATAAATCCATATCCACACACACACACACACACGCACACAAATATAATACACCATGACTGACACGCTACAGGGCCGACCATCCGCGCTGACTGGGGCGACATGATTGAAGTCACCGTCAATAACAAACTAAGGACCAACGGGTTCGTCCCCACCCGCCTCGGCTTTGCATACTGAAAACTCTACTGATCAAACACTCTTCAGAACATCCTTCCACTGGCACGGCATCCGCATGCTCAACAACAACGTCAACGACGGAGCAAACGGTGTTACGGAATGCCCCATCGCCCCGGGCAGGAGCAAAAAGTACTCGTTCCTCGCCGAGCAGTACGGCACCACGTGGTACCACTCGCATTTCGGCTCGCAGTACGGAAACGGCGTTACCGGGGCCATGATCATCGATGGCCCCGCCTCGGCCGACTATGACACCGACCTTGGCGTCCTCCAGATCGCCGACTGGTACTACGGCGCCGCCGACACCATCCAAATGTCCCTCAATGCCGTGCTTCAGGCGTCGCCCAACTCGAATAACATCTGGTTCAACGGCAAGGCTGTTGGCCCTGACGGCAATGGTGGCGGCCATCTGCGCATGAAGCTGGAGCCCGCCAAGAAACACCGCCTGCGCCTCGTCAACCCATCGGTCGATAACACCTTCTCCGTCTCCCTCGTCAACCACAAGTTCACCGTCATCTCTCAGGACATGGTGCCTGTCCAGCCATCGGAGCCCCTGGACACGCTGTACCTCGCCGTGGGCCAGCGCTACGACGTTATCGTCGAGGCAGACCAGCCAGTCGGCAACTATTGGTTCAACGTCACGCTCGATTCGTCTGGCCTCTGCGGCATCACCAATGCCATCAAGCCGGCCATGATCTTTGATTATGAAGGTGCCTCGGCCGACGCTCTCCCGACAAACCCGGGTCCGGATATACCCGACAATGGCTGCGTCGACAACATCGGCTTCAGTCCTGTCGTTCACCGCGAGTGCCCCAGTGACAATTTTGACATTGCCGACGGCCACGACATTGATGTCATGCTTGCGACGGGCACAAAAACAGTCAAGTGGGATGTTCGTGGCCACGACATCAACGTCACCTGGGATAATCCGACCCTCCAGTATGTCTCCAAGGGCATCACCGACTTCCCCGATAACCTCAACATCATTCACAACGACGAGAAGGAGGAGGTATGCTCACGCCCATCATCCATCTCCCGCTGATACCATCGCGTTGCTGACTCACGTTTCCAGTGGTCTTACTGGCTCATTCAGAACGTCGGCCTTCTGCCGCATCCGATACACCTCCACGGCCACGACTTCCTCGTCCTCGGCCGCTCCGACCCGGTTCCCAACCCCTACAACGTCACCTCTGACCTCTTCTATTCCAGGTACGCCTTCAATAAGGAGCGTGACATGGACAGCCTCAACCTCGTTAATCCGTCCCGTCGGGACGTCACCATGCTGCCGGGCTGGGGCTGGCTTGTGCTTGCCTTCAAGACGGACAACCCCGGCGCGTGGCTCATGCACTGCCATATCGGCTGGCACGTCAGCCAAGGCTTGGGTGTGCAGTTTCTTGAGCGAGTCAGCGATATCCCAACGACACTCAGCCTCAACTCTATTCAGGACAATTGCAACGACTGGACAGCATACTGGCAGTCTGCCAAGCCGGAAAAGTACGACTCTGGTCTTTGAGCGTTGTTTCAAGACATATATATTTCAGGGTATCACATCCGCTACACGGCACACGACTTTACGGACCTGAGCGAGCATTATTTCTAGATGCAAAAAAAGGCAGGGGTGGGGTCTGGTTAATGGGGATATGTGTCTCTCTTTTGTTTCTTCTCTCTTCTGGGGTTTATGATATCGGGTGCTGGCATAATGGCGGACGAGCATGTGTGCTTGACAGTACAGTGGATTCGAGAGAATGCGGGTCGGCTAATTGGCGATGAAATATGCGTAGCAATAGCATTGCGAAGCACTGAGATGGTAGACAATATGTGGATAGACGACGACCAAAGAAATACTGTTCAGCCTGGCCTCGGCGGGCTTGAACATTCTTTCGAGAAGTCCTTGCGCTCTTAGTCGACTGATTACCATGGGTTTGATGTAATGTCAAGTTACAAGGACAGGATCGTTGGCCATGGTGGCCACGGAAAAATGAACCGGACTTTCCCCTCCCCCTGTGTCCGTTCAAATTGGGTCTACTCGGAGGCCGAGTCGCCGCGTAGTTGGGAAGAGATTCCCATTCGTCAGTGGAGTGGGTAGCCCACTTCATTCGTACGGGTATGGGCAAAAGATTGATGTGGATTATAGGCCACAGACGAGGCCGGCCAGCACATCGGTCCTTACCCGAGGCCTATAGAGACCTTTTTACGGCCGCGGGCTGATGGACATTGTCGATTGTAATGTCTAAAATTCTTTTGTGCTTACCAGTGAAGCTGTAGATAATTGCTTGTACATGCTATATTTGTAAGGGACTGGATAGAGTGCACATCGAACCAGCTGCACGTCATGATGGACGAATTATTTCTCCTATACATCAACCGGGCCGGTGTTCTATCCGTATCAAGATCATAGCCGTAGTGCCACTGGTTACCAGCCCCTCCTCTGTCCCTGCGTGAGCCCAATTCTCTCCTCCCTCGTCCTGGTAGCCCTCGCCGTTCTCGCGTCTCGCACCTGTGCATTTGCGTGTGTCTGTGCCCGGCCTCGCTGCTGCTGCTGCTGCTGCTGTTGCGCAGAACCGTCACGCCCATCGGCTCCCTCCACCTCCACGTCCCCAACATGCTGCTCCTCCTCATCTTGGTCGTCAACCATCATGTCCGCCTCAGCGGTCGCATGCTGATAGCGCTGCTGGTGTTGATGCTGGTGGTGATAATGAGGGTGGTGTTTCTGCTGCTGCCCCTGCTGCCTCTGCGCGGCTAGCATGGCCTCGTCGTTGCGCCGTTCCTCATAAACGGCAACATCCTCCGACGTGATAAACAGGACGGTGGGATGGCGGCGAAGCATTTCAGCCCTTGCCTCTGGGGTTTTGGTTATAACCGAAAAAGCGTGTGTAGGTTTATGACCTGGTGAGTGCCCGTGTAAAGCCTTCGCAAGTGCTAGTTTCGTCACCACAAGAGGTCCAATCCGCAGGCCTGCGACCAGCGACACGTTGGCTGGAGCAGAATCTTTTCTTTTCAATCCTTTCGGTCAGGATTGTTTGATAAAGCAATCGTTATGAGGGGATCGTTGCACTCGTCTCTCCCTCCACCCTTTGTCCAAAAAAATATTTGGGAATTTTTTTCAAAAAAAAAAAGTCACCACCCTCCGTCAAAATTCAAGCCGAAGCGGTCAGGGTGTGAAAGAAAAGGATAGGCTCACGTAAGTCAGATGTGAGATATCAGATATGATATTAGGACAAGGCCCCTGACGCCTTCTATCATGAGATACTGACCGCCCATGTGGGGGAAGGTTTGTGTTTGTTGTTTGCAGTCCGTTCCATGATAACAGCAAATAGCGGCTTAGTCAGCATGAAACAGTCCTACCATTCATTAACTTAGCTTTCGTATCCCATCCTAATATTAGCAAGGCTCAGCCTACCGCTCCAGATATCATAGCCCATCCAAAAAAAAAAAAATAGAATACATCATTTCCTAAGCCTATGCCTTATCAATAGGACTCGAGGGAGGAAGGCTCTTGTAAACGTGTCATTGGAGTGAGGTATCCAGACTACGGCTTTCGTTTGGGTCTCCTGGCAACGTTCTCGACGCTGTCGTCGACTTCCCAAGGAGATCTCACTACATCACAACCCACCATCTCACTCATATTCCACAACGGTCTCACTCATATTCCACAACGGTCTCACGCATATTCCACAACGGTCTCACGTCATTTTCGTTTACTGGCCTGTACCACTCGAACAACACCGGCATTATGCTGACTACGACTCGGTACCTGGTGGTCGAACCATCCTTCACATCCTACAATCCGTATCGCGATCCTCCCCCACAATCCTTACACCTTATTGCACCCCAGCTGCTGGGCGCTGCATCTGACTTATTACTACCGCTCCCGATACTCCACCTCATACACCCACCCCTATATGTACGTGATTTAGCTTGGCCGGGCAATGCGAGTGATTGCTGATCTTAAATTACTAAATTTGCCTATATCATCAAGAAAAACCGGTCGGTTGGCGCTTACCCCTCCGTTCAACGTTGCAAGCACCCTCCATGGATCGATCCATCGTCGCCGTCATCTATGCATCTGCATCGCACACACGTCCCTGCTTACATCCTGATCAGACGACTTGGACTGCCGTTGTGGAATCGTTGCGTGTTTTACCGACCCGGGCCCTCTATCTGTATATCATTCACACACACACATATCGCCAGGAGACAGACCGTCAATACCCGTTTCTCTTTTTGCTCAACGACGCTAAGCAAACGAGCCTCCCGACAGACGTAAAAGGTTCACCAAAAAACCCCAGGATTGGGCAGAATGCAGCACAGTTGCTCCATAGAATTGGCATGTAAAAGTTCGTAGCCAAAAGTATCGATTGATGTTTTCGGTCCCTACCCCGGCACCGCTTGCTATATACAAAAGTGCAGCGAGCAAAAGAGGGGATACATCACAAACTCCGAGTCCCTACTATGACTACCCATAGCCAATATAGCAAGCACAGTGGCGGCACTCCGTCTGTCCTCCCCGAAGCCGTCTCTGCAAAAATAATGATACTAAATCATAAACGCCACCGAGATGCACCATAACCCCACGCAAAGTGTCCTTCAAACCCCCTTCCTCGGTTTGGACATCAATGATGCTGTCCACAATCGCCCCCACCAGAGTTTCCGATACAAAAAAGGAGATGGACGAGGCCAAGGCTGCGGCATCGAGAAAGAGTGCAGGATCAACGCGTGCGTGGCACGTTGATCAAATAAATACGTAAAGGGGGGAACTGAGTGAACGTGAAGAAGCCGAAAAGTGAAGAATGATGAAGCCCGAGTTTTCAGTATATTCCGTGATGCCATGATGCGTAATACAAGGAAAGAATATCACAAGGAAAAGATGGGTATCTTGAAAGTGGCTGACTGTGAAGTCGCCTGCCAGTGTGAATAGTTGCCAAGACTGGGACCAGCGAGGCAATCACAGACAGCCAAGGACCAAGAAGTCATGCCAGATAATGCATAAAGTTGAAAAGAGAATGAAAAAAAAAAGATGTAAAAGAGAAGTCGGCCGTTCAAACGATTATAAAAAACGATAGTCAACTGTGGATAAAAAGATGCCATGGGCGTTACGTTTCAAAGACCGTAAAAGGAGCCTGCGTACATCTGCTCGGCCTCCCACTTGAGAAAATCGCCAAGGTCATGTCCGAGGTTGTAGCCCATAGGGACCACGTCAACGTCCCGGGCATTGGAGCCGTTGTGGGTGGCCACGAGGGGCATCATCGGGCTCTGTGGCAGACTCTCGATGCTGTCGCGTCGCAGGCTCTTGCGCGTCAATGCCGGGCTGGCGGTGATCGACGCCGTTGTCGTCCAACGCTTCATGCCCATGGAAGAAGGCGAGTAGAGCTTGGCGGCAATAGGCTCAAAGTCGGCGCGGTTCCAGAAGCTGGTGGGGTCGAATGCCATGACAGGCCCAGAGCTCCGAGCGGTGATTTCAAGAGGCTCGGGCGGGCCAACTTCGGCTTCGTCATCATCAGCCTCGTAATCCTCGCCGTTTGATATCGATGCCGAGGAAGAGACAGGTGAGTAAGAGGCAGTGGTGCTTGGGGTCTGGGAGAGCTCCTCGTCAGTGACAAGCCGGCCTGGGCCGGAGAAGCCAAACGACGAGAACCACATCTTCATGTCGGCCGAGAGGTCGTGGTCGATTTCGTCATCACCGGGGCCGTTGAAGTCATCGAATTCGCCAGCGCCGCCAAGGATGGCCATCTGGAAGGCGGTCCAGTCCATATTCTCGTCAGCACCAAGCTTGGGATCCTTATCCGCCTTGGCGAAGCGGATGTCGCCGTGGCGGAAGGTCGGCATGGTGAGCGTGCAAGGGTTGGATTTGAAGAAGACAAAGTCGTCGTTCTCGGACGGCTTGAAAGAATTGAGGCGCACTGGCTTGCGCTTGGGCTTGGACTTGACAACAGAAGAAGGCAGAGCAGGGAGACGGGATAATGGGGCGGGGAGGCTGGAGCTGACAGGCTTGCGGGGGATCATGTTTGGACGCTGCTGCTCACCCTCGGGAGAGGTGACGCGGAGCTGAGGAATTGATGGGAGAGGCGTGAGTTCGGGGCGGAATACGGGCTGGGATGAGGCGGTGGGGCTGTGACAGGCGTAGACGTGGATAATCATAGAATCGGAGTCGGGCGAGGGAGGCTGCTGCGAGGGCTTCGATGGTTGGGACGGTGGAGATATCTCCTCGGTATCGATACTGGCCCGCCGCCTATTTAGGGCGGTGGTACTATCCTCGGAGCTTCTTGGAGACTCGCGCAGACCCGGTGGAGGCATTGCCGCGGCAGCGGCGGCGGCGGGAGGAGTCGACGATCGCTTGACGTCGAGCGGGACGGACGCCTCGGACCTGACCGTTTCCCACGACTTTTGCCTCTCCATTCTCTGGGCTTCGTGGAGCTCACGCAACTCCTTCATCTGACGAAGACCCTCCGGGCTGAGCATCTCGTCGGCCTCGATCCTCTTGAAGCTGGAGAAGATCTCGGCAACGTTCTCGGCGATGCGCTTGCCGCTGACCAGCCTGTTCCTACCACCACTCTCGGTCTTCCTGTGAGCCTTCCTCTCCTTCCGAGTCTGGGGCGGTGACCGGCCAATGGCTGGGGCCGGGAGGAGAGCGGGAGGGGTTGAAGGCAATGCCGGCGGCGGTGCGTTGGAGGCTGTTGGTGTGGACGGTTGCGGCTGCTGTGACATTGAAAGAGGAGGGGGCGGTGGTGGTCTGACAGAGGACGTCGTCTTTATCGGGAGGTCTTTTCTCTTGAAGTCAAAGCGCCTAGGCGTGGGAGGCTGGCCGGGTCGAGTGGCGTTGCTCCTTACCGGAGAGCCGAGATCCCTAGTAGTGTTTGCTCTTTCGACAACACGAGGCTTGAACGATGCGGGCGAAGGCAGAGATCCGACGAGCGCCATGGTTCCAAAAGCGTCCTCAGATTCCTTGAGAGGGTGGCGAGCACGGTGGTCCTCGAGGTTGCTGTCGGTCATTGATCGGGCAGGATGATTTGGCACGGGTGGTGGTAATATCTGGTGTTCTCGTTGTTCGGCCGTTCTGGGCCTGGCATGCGAGGAACTGAACTTGGAGTGAGGAAGCACGTAGACGGATCTTGAAGGCGATGACGAGAGTGAAGACAGGGATGATGATAGGACCAAGTCTGGCACAGACGGGAGGGAGCGATTAGTCTGGTTGACGCTGAAGGCCCTCTTGTGTAAGGTGGGGATCCTCTGCGGTTGCCTGTTTGCCGTCCACGAGAGGGTCTTGGATGGCGCTCTCGAGTCAGGCATACTGTTGTTGTTGTTGTTGTTGTTGTTGTTGTTGTTAAAGGAGGAGGAGGATGTGGTGGTAATGTCTTCGCCAGTGTTGGATATGGCAAACGGATCGTAGTCACCAATCTTTTGTCGCGAGGGTATCCGTTGTATTGGAACCGAGTGGTCATCCACCTCTTGCTGATCGTGCTCGCCTTCGGTCCTCCCATCCCTTGATACCGGTCGTTTCGGGGACGAGGACATCTTGCCCACCAGGTTAAAGCCAGCGGAAAGCATGGTGATGGACGGTTCTCTTGCTCCCCCTTTACTGAACCAAGGTTGAGCCAAAGGAAGAGTTGAATGGTTGAAATGGAAAACGGAGGGAAGAAAAAGAGAAGGGGAGGAGGCACGGAGAAGGAGATAGGGCGACAAGTATATGAGGGAATGGATGTAGTTGCGAGAAAGGCCGAGATGGATAATACCGTTTCGTGCAGAGGCGTGTGAGAGAACTGAGGCGTGTAGAAGGGGGTACGTTGGAGAGGGGGGGGTAGAGAGAATCCAGCTGTGGGGAGAAGACCAGGGTTAGGGGTGTGAATTGGGACAGCGGCCGAAATGGTGGGACTGATGGACGATAGGATGGAGGCGGCGCCGACGTTGAGAGGTCCCGAAAACGGGACAGATGAGCCCAAGATAATTAGCCGAGAGAGGAGGACTGCACGGTCACGATTGGTCTGGTGCTTTTTTTATTGTTATATCGCTCTCTATCATGAGATGGATGGGCTCTCGTTTAGAGCTTGGATTAATGATTAAAGAAAAGGTTAATCGAAATAATCTCTCTGCTGAGAGCAGGTATAGGATGGTCTCACCGTAAAACCGTAGCTCCAGGAGTGGAGATGAAGCTTGTGGATACGGCCCAGCAGAGCAAATGATAATTAATAAGAAAAGGTGATACAGGAAAGCCTTGGCCAGCGGGCGGTACAGGCTGACAGACTCGGTGAGAGAGAAAACGTTGAAAAGAAAAGGTTGAGATAACGGAAAGAGAGGGAGGTCTTGGTGCTTCATCAGTGCTGCGGTCCCTGTTTGCAGTATGGTTGCAGTGCCTTTTTTGGTTCTCACTCACGTCTTGCCTCCATATTCAAGTACAATTATCTGGTTTCGCAAATGAAGCCGCCGCCGCTCATCATCCATCTTGATATAACGAGCCAGCCCGCCGTCCGAGAGTGGGGAAAGGCTGGAACACTGCAAAAAGGCCCCAAACCACGAGCCTATGATAAGTCGGACGAGTATGCAGGCCAAGGGGCTCTTTGTCGTTGTGTTCCTGGCCCCACATGATGGCCTTTGGTCTTCGCATGTTATCCCAAGCAGGAGCTGGGTGCGTGTGTGCTTGGTGTGATGATGGGCGGCGGCGGCGCTGTTGCAGGCAGTGCAAGCCAATTCGCAGGACTAGCTAGTCTCATCAAGAAAAAGGTGGGATGATGAAAACAAGCGGGAGGGGGTCAGCGACGAGAGAGTAGTTCCGCATAACATGTCCGTACGCAGAGAGAAGAGAGAGAAAGAGAGAGATCATCTCGAGTGGTTGCAGTATATCACTCACGGGTACGCCACAGAGCACGCAAGAAGCGGCAGGGGAAAAAGAATGAGCAAAAATGCAGATCGGCGTAGGTGATGGCTTGCCCTTCAGAGCCAACAAACAAACAATCGGGATCGTGACAGGAGTCAACCTGATGAGGTACAGCCGTCACAAGTTCAAGGGGAGGCCATATCAGGGGTTGGAATACATATCCCATGAGCAACCTCAATCAGCAGGGATTTAGAGCAGTGATCGATTTCGTGATGTGTTCTCATTGGCCAGGCAGGACGATCCGCTCCACTTTGTCGTTCACTCTTGCTCTTTCAATACATAGCCTTGCCCCTTGCCACCTTGTGGCTCGAGGTTTATTCATATTATGTGCTTGGTCGAATGAATTAGAAGGTGCGATCGGGGGGGGCCCCGGTCATCACGCAGCCAACCTCAATCAGTGGGGCCAAGTGGCCCCCACAAGGGTCGGCTACCACTTAGGTGAGGGGCGGTGGAGTCGGTCGGCGGCAAGCGCTCACCTGAGCAGTTATTTGTTAAGAAGAGATCTCTCGCTATGGCCTGATCCTCGAGGCCCGTTTGTTGACGAGTTAACAAGCCAAGGTTAGCAAGGCAATGAGATCTTGGGCTTTAGCAACAACTTTAGTTTACTTGTACTGGTACGGGATCACGCCCTCGATACGCCCAAGTGTTGTGTTGTCTTGTTTCTGATCTGGTTCGGCTGTTGGTTAATAGTATTTACCAGTTGAATCATCCCGCTGGGCTCTCTTAATTTGGGTCTTTTTTACGAGATGCCCAGAGTCAGAGCATTAACCCAGCAAATCCTTTAAAATCTTTATCTATTTCTGTTAAGCGGTCCGTAGATGGCCGAGTATGGGTACCTGGATGGAATCATTAGGGGGGTTCAATATTTACCGTTCCGAATGTTGGACCAAAAGCTCACAAGAAAAAGAAAGGGCAGCACACCTCCAGACCGACCACACGAATACCTTGGGTGGCGGTCACAGACGGCGGCTCGACAGGGTGGAGGGTGAGATGGGCTGGTTGTGTGTTGGCCGGGGTCTTGCTGATGATGGTGCTGGTTCGTTCCACGTCCAGAAGGGCCTCGTGCGGCCCTCTTTCTCATGAGACAACGTCGATATCGCTGTACCATTCAAGTCGCGCGGCCTCAGATGTTGTCTCGGGCTGGCGAGATGTGATATAGATGGTCTGCCGTCCATCTCTGGAACGAACCGGCCAAGTACTGGGACGAAAGACAACGAGCGGAGGGGGCCAAGCACCTGGTCTGCCCGACCTAATTCTGCGTCCCTGGTCTGGCTAACGGTTACATATTTGGTAATTGATACGGGCCACGAACTGGCTCGCAACGACGCCCATGGACCTGAGCTTATTCAAACACTAATGCCGCTGGCATGGGTTGTTTTGGCCAGATGGGTCCTATTTTATGTCCTCGACAGGAAGAGATGTTCTCTCTTTTTGTCTGTACAGTATCAGGCCCAAAGACCGGGCTCGGAAAGAGGGGTGGTGAAGGAGGCTGCAGCAGCGGCGGCGGGACAGCCCCGTGGCCGCCATGAAGAGTGGATGTATGTGGTCTAGTGGCAAGAACAATGGCATCACCAGGTCATAGCAGTCTCTCCAATGCGGGCATCCATACTTTGTTTGTTAGCTTCAGGCCCTCAGATGAAGGCTCTGTATCAGTCGCTTGTGTCCAACATGTCGAAGTCGCCCTCAGTCAGCCAGGGCCGATCGGGCATGAGGTTATTAGTTATCAGTTAGTTGGAAAGGGGCGGAGATGCGGATGGGCGGCTCAAAGAGAAGTCACGAGCCAAGCGCGCGGTGGGAAGAAGGAGGGGCCGGCCAGCTACCGCCCGGCCGCTGCGGTAGCGGCAGAGTTAGGCGCAGATTCCCCTAGCGCTGTGACCATGACGACATGCGACTTCCTTCCACGATCGATTACTTTTATTACTTATTTTACTACTTTTCTTCTTCTTCTTTATTACATGCGAGTACATATACAAAACTCGCACCATACAAGTTCTATATCGACAAATGTAGCTGCAGGCGACTGAATTACTATTTTTCTTTCTTTCTTTTGTTCACGTAGTATCGTTGTTATGGCCTTACCCTGAGGGGCCAACGTACGATACCACCCACTTATTGGCAGACAAGCCATCACCAACAACCTGACTCGGTGTGTTGGATTCCATCAGCCAGTTGCTGATCTTTTGACCTCGGCGTCTGGATCCTCGATACCACCGTGCGTTTCCCATTCCCTTCCACATAGCCCCAAGCTGTGTGGAAGAGCAGTGGAAGAAAACAAACTTGGTGCCGATCGAAAAAGAAAAGCAAAGAATAAGAAAACACATCATAAAAGCAGTCGGGGCGTAATCGTAACAACAACGTCCGTCATCTTTTCCCCGGAAAATGGCACGTATGCAAAATGGCCGCATAAAAGGCCGCCGGCCAACCCTCGTCTACGCACAGGGTGGTGGGCGTGCTCCCAAATCCTTGGGATCCGGCCCCATACCGATAACGTGCATACATCACCTCGTGGCCCTTTTCGGGATGGTAGGCGGCCGTATATTTGGCCAGCACACCCTCCTCTTGGTTGTCGTCTTTTCTTTTGTTTCGCTGTTTCGTTTCTTCCTTCACCTGACAAACAGGCACCTATGAGTTGATTGGTGGGGAATGACGGATAAATGCGGTCGCATATCAAGTCGACAATTGATTCGTGATTCGTGGCACAGCAAGTACTAGAGTTGTAATGTACTAGAGTTGTAATGTACTAGAGTTGGAGGAGCTGTGATCACGAGCTCTGTAGTAGAGAGGGTGCCCCCCTTTTGCACGTGCCCCCCTTTTGCATAGATCTTTTAGTATAATCTATATAATAAAAAGGTTAATTACTATAGTAAATTACTATAAAAATACGATTTTAAAGTTAGAATTTAAATAATATATCTTCTATCCGTATTCTAGTAATTTAATTAACTTCTTCTACGATAAATAGTATATATTTTCGTATATAATTAGCCTATATATATACTAACTCCTCCTTCGATTTATAGATAATTTCGATATCTAAGAACTATACTTAAAGATCTATTCTTATAGTACGCCTTCCTCGAGGCTTTATAATAGCTAATCTAGCCTATAATTACTCGTTTTCTTATATAATTATAGCGATATAGGCCTATTTCTACTCGAAGGCCTTTTAACTAAGACGAAGTATTTTATAAATATTACGAGTATTAACTAAATTATATCGCCGGAAGCGTACTTCTTCTTACCGGATATCGTAGGGCTTCTAAGGAGTCTTCTATATATAGTTTATTAGTAATCGCTTTAAATCTAAATACTAGGGGGGTATAAGAGGCCGTTTATTATAGGCTGGCACTAGTGTAGGTAGTAGATAGCACTACCTGGTAATATAAGGGATAAAAAGGGTTTTAGAGGAAGCCTATAAGCTAGGGATATAGTCTAAAGGGGGTAAAGGAAGTAGCTAGGAAGTACGCGCCTATATAAGGATAAAAGGGGAACTTATTAGAAAAAAGGGATCTAGCTCCTCGTAGAAGTTATACTACTATTATTATAATAGAAGTTTTAATTAACTATATACTATCTATATTATATCTATATTTTATCTATAATATATTTATATACTAGGATTACGACGCCTTTACTCTCTAATTTACGTACCCTAACCGAAGAAAGGCCTAATAGAATAACCTCTACCTATCCTATAGACTAATAGGCCTTAAGGACTAGAGATATCGTAAGAATACCTATACGTTATATATAATAAGTTAAGATAATTACTACTTATAGCTATTCGGTCGCTCTATAAGATAAAGAAGAGAGAGGATAATAAGTAGAATAAAATAGAGGTTCTCCTATTTAAGAAAAAACCGAATTAATTACTACGTTTTATAGACCTCCTCCTTTTTCTCTTCTTTTTTTAGATCTACTAGTACTCTTAAAAGAGGCGGTTAAAGAATAATATCGTAAATATACTATAATAGTAATAGAAGAATACTAGTATTAATTAAATAATAGTATTATAACCCCTAATCTATTTACCTAGCCCGAGATCTAGAAAGAGGTAAATTAAAATATATATATTATATAAGTAGCCTAGAAAAAGGAAAATAAGCTTTAGGTATTTAGTAAAACTTATACGATAATTCTATAAATAAGTCTATTTATTAAATTTAAAAAGAATTTAAAAAAGAATAAAAATACCTTCTTATAGTAGTTATATTATACTATTAGTTTATATAAAATTAAAAATAATATTAAGAAAGTAATACTAAAGTAAGCTAATTTTAGGAAATAAACTAAAACCTATTAGACTATATATATTACTAGAACTTACGATAATTAGATATTTAGGGTTACTTAGAACGATTTCTTAGGGTTCTTAGACTTAGAACTAACCCTATTTTACTTATATAATAGAAATACTATAGTAGTATTAATAAACTAAAGGTAATAAGAATATAAACTACTAATTACCTTAATTTATAATATTTTAAGGATTAAAATTAAAACTTTATAAGAGTTCCCTAAACTTTTCTAGGTATTTACTATCTATTATACTACTAATAAAAAAGGTAAGAAGATTATTATCCTTAGGGCTAGTTCCGCTCCCCCTACTCTTTAAGAATTAAAAAGCTTTACTTTAGCCGAGGAAAAACCCCTATAGTAGACCTACTACTTAAGGGATAAAAGGTATAAGAATAATCGTAATAAGGATTTAAAGTATAGAGGTATTAAAAGACCTTATAATATACTAGAAAACCTATTTATAAACCTTTTAGAGGCTTAGAAAGATAATATAATTAATAAGTAACCCTATTTTAGTTATACTATAAGTATACCCTAGGGGTATAAAGTAAAAAGAGATTCTTCTATACTTAAGTACTATAAATATAAATTTATAAACTATACGAGACCCTAGTATATAGCCTTAAATTATACTTAGTATAGTAGAAGGTCCTATATAATTAAAAACTATAACCTACCCTTTTTTCTAGTTAAAATAGTTATATAGGAGAAATTAAATAGTAATAGAATACTAATAACTAGAACTAGACTTTAGGATAAAACCCGATAGCTTATCTTTATAAAGAAAAGACTTATTATACCTATTATTATAAAAGTAAGATATTAGTAAGAAAATATAAGTACTTTTCTAGATATAAAGGTTAAATTATAAACTATAATTAATAAAACCTAATAGAAGAAGAGAAGTAGGGCTATATCTATACTTATAGGAAATATAATTAATACCCTAATAGCCTAAAAGGATATAAAAATAGGAGGAAAAGTAACTACTATTATAAAGATTATAGATTCGGAAGGAAAAACCTAGACTTTTAGTTACGATATAATTATTACGAAGATCTACGATCCTAAATATTAAATAGTAATAGGGCTAGATTAGTTAATAAAAATAGACTTTAATATCTACTTCTTAATAGGCTAGTAGTATTATCGCCTTTTAAAAAAAAGATAAGATAATATTAAATTAATATCTATTTTAGAGGAGATATAATATATTAAGAATACCGTAATAGTTTATATATACCTATAATATATAGGGTTACCCTTAAAGAAACCTCCTATTATTACCCCTATATAGAAGTAAGATTTTCTAAATTTAATAGTATATTAAGTAATTAGTATATTATTAAAGTATTTATAAAATATAATAACTAAATTCGCCTATATACTCGATTATAATAAAAATAAAGATATTATAACTATACCGTAAGAGCGCCCTAGCTAGTAGACTAATAAAGAAGAGAAGTTCTTAAATATAGAAGCTATAAATAAATTACCTTTACTAGGTAGAAAAACCTATATAATCGACTTAGAAGGTTTACCCTTTAAGTATACTTTTATCTACTTATTATATAAAAAAGAGTTAAAAACCCTTAAAGACTACGTAGAGTAAACTCTAGACTTAAAATAGATTCGTAGAAATAATAGTCCTCTAAAGGCCCTAGTTCTCTTCGTACTAAAAAAAGGAAGTATTTTATAACTCTATATAGATTACTATAAATTTAATACTATTATAAAGAAGGATTATACGCCTCTTCTATTAATTAATAATATCCTCGAATACCTATTAAAAGCTAAAATCTTCTCGAAACTAGACCTTAAAAACGTATATTATAGGATATATATTCGTAAAAGCGATAAATAGAAGATAGTATAGAGATATCGATATAAATACTTTAAATATATAGTAATACTATTCGGGTTTATAAAT
>JAOYNU010150267.1:0-10103 GCA_026745395.1 Tympanopsis confertula
CCAGACCAAAGACCAGACTCGGTCGTAGAAAGCGTGGCCCATATAGAAGGCTGGACAAGCGAGAGAGATACTCGATCTCACTTGACATAGTGGCACGATTCGCAAGCCATATGGCTGCAGCTGATGCACTGCGGTTGGTTGTTGTAGACTTTAGGACCATCATTGCATTGGCAGCAGATGTACATATAAGTAGCACCAACTGTTCGTGTTGGTTGATAGCTTCCAAGGGAAGAAAGAGGGCCAGCGAGGCCAAGGCCAAGTCGGCCTATTGGTGAGACTCCAGGGAGATCTGTGAAGCCGGTAGACATGGCCTGCGAGCCGAAAGATGGTCGACGGGCAGATGGATGCATAGTGATGGCAGCCGGGTACGGTGATGTCTCATGGCAGCTGTGAGAGTGGGCGTGAGAGCTGTGAGAGTCGGCGAGCTTGGTTGGTCCAATGTCGCAAGCACTGCAGCGAGGCTTGTCGCAGTTTATGCAAGATACGTAGAGGTCCATGTCGAAGGGACCGAATTTGCACGAGCAACAGAACCAGACGCAGCCCATTGTGATGAATGGGTTGGTTGAATATATATAAGATGGTAGAAACAGTTGTTGGAAGACTTGGAGTCTGCGGATGGGCTTCAAGTTATAAAGTATGAAACAGAAGCTTGACAGAGCTTGGAAGGCTTGACAGGTTTGACAAATGTGATGAAGAATGGATTAAATCAGATCACGAGCGAGAAATCACGGGTCTTTATCTTCTTCAGAGAATGCTGAAGAACGTATTTGCTTCAGGCAACATTCAGGACTTATTCTGGCCAAAAATGAACTAGATTACCACTCGGCCCCCAGGCACCCTCGGCGTCCCCTTTCGGGAATAGACCAAAACCCAGGCTCCTGGGGCCACCCAGAGCAAGCCCCCGGGGTGATGGGTCTTGCGAATCATCTGTAAGATTTGCATGGATATGATTGACTAATGGGAGTGTGCATAGCCTAGCATTTTTGGCAGGCTGTCGACACCTAGGCTTGTCCGCTTGCCCAAGCGGGACTAGCCAGCCCGTGCCTGGGTGCCGCAAAGAACAGGTATGAATCATATTCGAGAATCATCTGCAGGGCGGCTTTGACGTTCTGCATATTGAGTCAAGAGGTCTCCACCGACAAGGCTTCTTCAACTCTCACCGTTGGCTAAGTCAATGTGCCCGGGGAAATAGTATGGCGTCGGGGCACTAGATTGCCCTGGCAGCGGTCGAAGATACGGTGACAAGAACCCGAGGAGCATGGCGGAGCAATGTCGTTCAAGGTATGCCATAGGCCTTGTGGATGTGGTGCCTTGTGTTGCAGGACAAGCCTGGCCCTGGGAGCAGTGAGGATTGATCCACTTTCCCAGGCAACATGGCCATTCTCAGGTTGATGACTCGAAGAATTCAGCAGCCGTGGCCGTTAAGAGTCATACACTCATCAGGTGCCCTCTTGTACTCAGGCTCAGCCCTGCTGTTGCCTAAGGGTTATCCGAGTAAAACCTTCGCTATGCGATAATTGCAATTCCTCTGAGGTCATAATAGAGATCAATTGGCTATTCCTGGTGAGCCTGGGCAAATTGCTCATTTCTACGGGTGTTTGTACAGCCCCCGGCGGGTGTTCCTCGTCCGGTGCCCGCGAAAATCCCAGGTTCCTGCGCGGTTCCCAGAGCCTCCCCCGCAACCCTGGCATACTAAAGAAACGACCCCTCCAGCCCATTCCAACCACCATCCACATGCACGCAATTACGCAGGATTCAGGAATTGCTCCAGCTCCATGCAGAACTCCAATAATGCCGCAATCGCAGGCAACAAAAAAGGTACCTTCCCCATCAGATCTGCCCGGAGGCCATATCCCCGAGGAAAACCACCAATTTGCAAGACATGAGGTTAGACACATCCCTGCCCAGGTGGAGGACGGCGGCAGCAGGGCAGAGCCTACAGACGCCGGGGCTTAAGCGAAGCCTGAGGCCCCCCGTCTCGAGGGGCCGCCGAGCGCCCATGCTTAGTCAGGAGATCCAATCGAACTCCATTGGCAGACGAACCCTCCTCCGCTGCCCTTCTCGGTCTTTCGCAGCTTCCTATTCCTCCATGCATTCTATACTCCAGTAGTGTGCGCAAGGAGGCAGATCAGATTCGTCCATGGCGACCCGGGCGCAGAAGCGCACCAACATCGTGGTCTCGCGAGTCGTCCCGCCTGTGTTGCTCGGCGTCGTCACCTACGCCTCTTACGCGATTACCAAACCACTATGCAGTGAGACGCCTATGAGCCTAATGGGGCCCCTTGTGAGCCTCGAGAAGTCTAGATCGAAACTGACAGATTGCAGTCGATTACCTATTACATCCCTTACCGTCCTATAATATCAATCCTCGAATCGGCGCCGGCGCTGCGATCCTCGCGATCTACTATGTTCTCTTAATTGCTATGGTGGCGACGTATTGTCGCCTATTAGATACTGTTGTTCGAAATACGGGATTTCTATCGCTTGGAGCGGAGCGCATCATCGCAGACAGAGAGAACGCGAAATCCTCAGATTCCCGACGCAGCCGGTCTCGCCGTGGGGGCCGTTCGAAAAGGCATCGCCAGGCTGAGAAGCCCGCGGAGGAAATTGATTTGGAGAGCGGGGCTGTGATTGAGGCTAGGAACCAGGTGAACCAGCAAGGCTCTCTAGGTCTCGAATGGTTCTATAATAAGGATGTTTATGTTTGCCAGGAGGACGGCCGCCCGCCATATTGCTCGAAGTGCTGCCAGTTCAAGACCGATCGAGCGCATCACTGCCGAGAGGTAGACCGTTGCATTCGAAAGATGGATCACTTCTGTCCATGGTATGTTGATAAACTTGCGGCGGATTCAGACCATTGACTAACAGATCCAGGGTCGGCGGAGTCGTCGCAGAGAACTCGTTCAAATTCTTTATCCAATTCGTCTCTTACACCGCAGTATTCTGCATATTCACCCTAATTGTCTCTGCATATTTCCTCGCAGAGCTCAAGCGCCGAGTAAGTCAAGCTCACGTGTCTACGATTGCTCACGTGCGATCGACAACGCTAATCTAGATGCAGAGCGGAGATATAAATGTACATTGGATCGTCTGCATTGCATTGTGAGTGCCATTCCAACAGGCAAGTAAAAACAATCCTAACAAAGCGCAGGAGCGGATTCTTTGGCTTCTTTTCCGGGGGCATGACCATGAGCGCCGTCCAAATGGCCATGTTCAACACAACAACAATAGAAAGTCTCAACAAACGCACTCACGTCTGGACTCTCGCCGTGCGAGTCCCAGAGCACCTTCTCGACAGGCTATGGGTAACCGACTCGCCCTGGGCACCAACATTCAAAATGGTAACCTACCCATCCAAACCAGGGCCACCAGCCGAAGACCCCACCTCAAGGAACGTCTTCGCAATTCTCCACACCAAACCAGGCGACAACCCCTTTGATCTCGGCTTTGTGGAAAATATTCTCCAAGTGATGGGGTACACTATTTCCGAGTGGCTTCTGCCTGTCAAGCACAGTCCATGCACAGACCACAGCAGCCGGGAAGGTGATTTCGCTTGGGGGCCGGTTGTGTCTCGTCTAAAGCAGGAGGCCGGCTTGGCTCTGCCGGCGCGCAGTGGATCTTCTAGCCGGGGCCGATCTGCGAAACACCGGTCCGGACGCACTGAGCATGCATAGAAACCTAAATAACGGAAGAGAGATTCCTATTGGTGCTTTTTCTTGTTCTAGCGTTGTAGCTTTTAACGTCATACAGTAGGTTTGTATTTACTTGACGCGGACTCCATTGTCTCTTAATGTCTCTGGTTTTTAGACGTAGACTTGTCCGCGGACTTGACAAATCTTGAGGGCGCTATTGTCGTAGTCGAGGGATCCGGAGATCGAGTGACAAATCCTGAGATGTGCAATTATTCTGAAGTCTTGCTGCGACAGAAGATGAGTTGACAAATGCTCAGAGAAGCAATTATTGTGGCACTCCAAGCTTCAGCAAGACGAAACAACTATAACTAATTCAATGTTGCGCTATAAATGTCGAAACATCTTCAATGAAGACCACACCACGAATCTACAGATGACTACGTCTCTACCAGCAAGAAAGCGAAAAAGCCGAGAAACAAAAAATGAATTACAAGTAATAAGACCCGAAAACCCAAGCGCCCTCCAAAATCTTGTAAATATACAAACCGAGAACCTATCAAGTCCAGCCCTATCAAACAAGGGCAATCGGAGAAATTCCCGAGAAGAAGCAAAGACAAAAGCACAAGCAAAAGCAAAAAGAAGAAATCCCACAATTGAGACCGAAAGAATCCCGAAAAGAAAGCCAAAGATCCCAAGAGAACACTCAAACTGTGACGGAAGCTGTCGTACAAGGCGGAAACTGGGGCCCGGAATATTTCTCCAACTGGGAAGGAGAACAATTGAGCCCAGAAGGCGAGAAGGGGGGCCATCGTGTGGCGTTCGTTTGCTAGTGGGCGTATACATCCCTCCAGCAGAGGTCCGGCAAGAAGCTTGCCATACCGTTGTTCGGTGGTGTATTTGTGCAGCTATCGCACTCCTCATGGGCGTCTAATGCGCACTGTGTGCTTATGTTCGTGTTGACCATGTTCTTGCATCTGCAGCACCAGAAGAACCCATCCGCGTTTGTCAGCGTCGTGACAGGGCCTATGTTGTGACTGGCGTCGCGGAGACCCGTGGGAGAGTGCTTTAGAGGCTGACTTATGCCGGTGGTATTAACTTGGAGTGGATCGTTTGCCTCGAGCTGCTGCTGAGGAGCCTGCAAGGCCGCGGCAGTGGTTGGAGCTTTCAAGCACATGATGAATTGATTGGATTGATTCAGAATAAAGATTCTATTGATCGACAATAAGGATTGTATGGGTCGAAGATAAGGGTTTTATTGATCGAGGATAAGAGCTAGTATAGAGCTTCTCGAAATCGAAGAAGTTTTTTGGAGATACCATTCTGACTCTTTCTCTGATGCTCTTATAAGGAGCCTGATTCTTAGACCTAGGAAGGTCCTCTCTAGCCTCAATTCACTGCCACAGCGGAGCTCACCCCAACCCACTGTCTATTCCCAGGCGAAGGCCGTTCTCGCCAATCCCACGCCGAAGAAGCCTCGATGCCACGGGGCAACGGGGGCAAGACACGCATTGCAAGCTGAAGTGATGTGACAAAGCAGCCAGCCAGATTACAGAGCCCATTTGTTGATAGACCGCTCCTGCCTGGGTCCAGCACCCTGACTGAATTGAAAGCATTTCGAGCACCTGGGCCGGGGATCGCTCGGGGAACTCCGTTGTATAAGAAGGGTGAGGTGCTCACCTTGGCGAGTATTTGGAAGATGTTGATGCGTGGTCTAAATCAGAATGAAGCGTTAAACCTGGGAAGCGTCAAACCCGTCACGGCGGTAGAGCTTCTCCATGCCGCGTCAATGGAGGCGCCCAATTACCACCGGCGTGGTCTCGGGGCAAGCGATCCTCGGCAAGGCACCGGGGGTAGTTGCCGGTGCGCAAGGCATCCGACAGTGGATATAGCAGAAGTACGGGTGAAGCTCGAGCAGGATTTCAGGAATCAGGGAGGCCGTGAATACACCCGGTCTTCCGGTTTCGTGCCCACGGCCTCCATCGTGTGCTCGGGTGAGCAACCCGGGGGCAAGACACCCTCGCTGGAAAACTGTGAAGCAAGCTTGGCACAGTTGCCCTGAAGCCCTGTGCGACTTCGTGGCAGGTGTCGTGGGTGCATGGATAAGGCGGAGATCAGGTGAGATCAGGTGGGACGGGCGTAGGGGAATGCTCTGAGGATCTCACTCGAGAAGAAGATCACACAAATGCCTCGCTATTTCGGATATATTGACAGAGGGGAGCCAATGACGGAATTGATTACCAGCTAAGACCTGCGCCAGAGGTAGAGGCTTAGAGAGCTTAATCTATGGAGAAGTGGTGGTTGCCCGGATGGAGACCGAGGCATGCTGGCCCTATCGGAATACAATTCTCCGCTCCGGTCTGGAGATGATTCAGCTGTCTTCACAGAGATTGATCTATTCTTGCTAATTGACACTCGCATGATGTTTCATGCGAATGAACGCTTCCATGTGGGAGATGTCAGACAGGGTTTTTGAGCAGCTCTGTGCTTGCGCACTCGGATGACATCAAAGCAGACCGCTTCACTTTCCAATGACACGCCCGAGGGATCAGGCCAAGGGCCAGACGGGCGAATAAGCGATCTCTGATTGTGGATCAAAGAAAGAGGCACTGGCAGAGCCGCAGTGCTGGGTAATCCTTCAACTCTGCACTGCTATGCTCTGAACCACAGTTTCACCTTCTTCGCTCGGGTACTATCCACCTGGAGCCATGGAACGTTCCGTGCCTCTTAGATAGATTGTTTACTCTGTTTCAGCTGCACGGAAGGAACGAAGAAGCCCAAGGGACGAGCTCCCTGTCGCCGCCCAACACTGGGCTGCAAAGTGGGGGATGGCCATTGTTAGCGCCTCTCGTAATCGGCAGCGGCACCCACTCTTTTGCGTCATGGCCCAGTCGCTGCTCTCCTTTTCTGCTTCATTGTCTCCTCTTTTCCCCTAAAGCAAGACATCCAAGATCTTCTCCTTCAACAGCCTAACCGTGTCAAATTGATCAATCATCTCCTGTCAATCCGACTCGGCCTGCTTTATCTGCTCGCTAGTCTGCTCGCTCAGCTGGCTTTTTCTATCCGTCGCCACGCCACGCCACGCCTCTGCATCCTTTGTCTCTGGCAACAAAGCTCCACCGAAGAAAAAGCAACAAGCCGCCCTCAATCTTTATTTTTTTCGCACCCTAAGATCTCAGAGCGCCTCTATTGTTTCTCCTATCCGATAAATCACTCCTCTGATCCGAACCCTGCGATAAGGTTTTGGCATCGAGGCAGCCGAATACTTTCATCAACTCAATCCACCCACGCGTGTTCTGGTTTTCTTTCATACAGAGTCGACAGGTACGATGTCGCACTATCGTAGCCTGTCGCCAGGGAGCAGCCGCTACCACAGTGGTGGTCCTCGAGCCTCTACCGGCATGGTCCAGCTCTCATCCGACCATTACGACCACAGAAGTCGCTACGATTACGACGGCTATCCATCTGATGCCGGATACACAAGTGCTCGATATCCTTCACGCCGATCCCCTGTGGAAGCTCGCCCAGTTGGTACGCACAAGATTCCCAGCTCTTCCAGCGGAACCACAAAGCGGACAGAATACGCTATCCAGCCACAATCAAGACACCGCAGCAACACAACATCATCTATGGACTACAATAACCTCCCTCGCATCTCGGTGCCCTCATCTCATATTCGCCCTGTGATCACCTCAGGTCCAGGAATTACATCCAGCCCTGTTTCAGCAGATTCGGGCCAATACCTCGTCCCGTACTCCCCCCATGGCCACCGTCGAGTCTACAGTACCGACTACGCAAGTGATTCAGGCCGTAATGGCGCATATGGCGGCTCCAAGCACTACTCATCTCGCCATGCTCCATCCTATCGTGTGTATCCCGAGAATTCGCGCCGCCACTACTCCGGGATACGTAAGGGCGATGACATTGACTCATACGATGCATACTCGTACACTACCCCGCGCGAGCAATTCGACCGAGACTACCCTGTGAAGGCACGACCTTCATCCAGAAGTTCTCATAGCCGTCCTCTGAGCATGACTGTCATGGATGGCGAACCACGAATCCTGCGTCCCATCAGCAGGAATCGCCATCATGGCCCCCCGCCGACATCTTGGGGACTCGATAAGATGGACACAATTGAGCGACCCCGGTCTGCTCGCCCAGAAGACCAGCACAGATCCGGATCAAAATCAAGAGGCCATGACCGTGCGCTGGTCTTGTCCCGTGGCTCTGAGGACGATTACGACTCTCACAGCGACGGTCGCCGTCGTCGACGCCGTCACCGCAGGTCCCACCACGATGACGATGGTCACCACCGAGAACACCGAGAACACAGATCCCGTCGCTCACACAACAGCGACAGCGACCGGGCGCTGGTGGGACTCGGAGCTGCTGGTCTCGGAACGGCAGCCCTGGGCGCAGGCTATCCTGAATCTGACTACGATTACTCCGGGCGCAGACATCACAGATACCCGCGTGACGATGATCGAGGTTATGATTCCTCGGCGCCTGCATCTCGCGAGCTGCTCGATGACGGCAGCGAGAGAAGCAAACACCTCTACTTGGAGGGAGGTGACCATCCCAATCGCCGAAGCCGATCTCGCCAACAATCAAGGCGTCACAATGGCAGCTCCGAGGGATTCACCGATGACGAGGATCTCCGCGAGTACAAGCGCCAACCGTCTGCAGACCCTCGCCGAAGGCGCCACAGCAGCGAGGATACCAGCGAGGATGAACGCCCGGCCAGCCGTCATCGGGATCGTTCGCACCGCCGCTCTTCGCATCGCTTGTTGGATGATCGCTCGTATCACTCCGGCTCGTCTCGACACTCGCCTTCTCATGACAGCAAAGATGACCTCAAGAATCCCATCACTGTTGACCCTGCGCCTAAGGCGCCTGAGGTTGTGCCCAAGGGTATCCTGAAGGCCCCACGCGCGAGCTTCCCCGAGGAGAAGAATCCGGTGCGAGAGGGAGTGGCTCCTTTGAAGGACGCCAGCAAGAAGGGTATTCCTCCAGGTGCCCGCTGGACTAAGATCGATCGGCGTCTGGTCAACCCGGAGGCGCTGGACAAGGGGAATGAGCGTTACGAGGAGCGATCTGACTATGTGATTGTGTTGCGTGTCTTGAGCAAGGAGGAGATTCAGGCGTACGCTGTTAAGACACAAGAGATCAGAGGTAAGCCTAGGCCGGACAGAAGACTGGAATGGGAATTTAGGTATTTGACAGACACTAACTTATCTTCAGATACTCGTCACAAAGATCAGACGCGTGACAGACGTCGCCGAATTGAAGCAAGCCAGAAAGATGGCTCTCGCGAGAAATCCTCAAGCGACGACGAAGATGAGCGAGGCGACAAACATCACCAGAAAGAGCAGCCTCAACAGCCTCAGCTTGAAGCTCCTCCTGCTCCTCACTCAGACCAACTGTCTCTGCCATTCCACTCTCGTGCCGAGGCGCCTGTACAAGGAACTGAGGGACTGCGCCCTGCTCCCTCCATGGCTCAGGTTTAGGGGGAAATAGAAATTGACAACTTCGAAATTTGGACGGGGGCTGAACAGGAGAATCTCACCTCCGGCGCGGCTCAAGACGGTTCGCACAGAAGGAATACACCCTGGTCGAGCCGATCGACGAGGCCCCCAAGCTGACCCAATGCTTCAAACTATGACCCGGGTTATTGAGATCATCCTTATGCGCTCATAGAATACCTCATTACAAATGTATGACCTGTAAATCCACAAATCTATCATTGGACTACTTCAGGAAACACGAAGCCAATACGATTCTCATGAACAAGAACCTCCACATCCCGTAGAACCCCTACTCTCTACTCCTTATAGAAAAACAAAACAAAACAAAAAAAATCCCCAGCCCCAGCATCCATCATGCAACCACCCTCTACACTCGCAGATCCCCACCCCATACCCATCTCAACCCAGGCAAAACACTCACGAGTCAAGCAACCTGCCACCTCAGCCCTTGTCCCACCATCAGCACAGTGGCGCCTCACGCATCTGCAGCTATCGTAAACTGCATACGAGCCCTCCCACACCCTCCCATTCCCTCCCCGCCCTCCCGATCGTTGCCCCATGCAGCCGTAGTCAACGCATCCGCCTTCTCGGCGCATGCCGGATCTCCCTTCCATGCGCTCGAGAGGGCGCTGTACATGCGGCAACTGGCATCTTGCTTCCGTTGGGAGATTAGTGGTTTAGGGGATTTGTCAGGCCTGCTTCTGCTTGTACGTGCATGCGCAGATGGAAGTATGGAAATAGAATTGAGGGATGGTGCCCGGGTGCATGACATCTACATTTGGTTTCTGCAGAGGGAAAAGAAAGAATGGATTTGGATAGAGTAATGACTTTCGCCTGAGGTTGATCTACATCATGAGTACTGTTATTAGTATTAGTATTAGTATTAGTATTAGTATTAGTATTAGTATTAGTATTAGTATTAGTATTAGTATTAGTATTAGTATTA
>JAOYNU010150267.1:10203-20772 GCA_026745395.1 Tympanopsis confertula
GTATTCCTAATTCGTATTATTCGAATATCGATCGCATCCAAAATAGCCCTAGAGCAACAACCCATTTAATAAAAACCTTCTTGTAGATACTTCGGTATGCCTAACACCGGTATAAAATCCATGGCTAGAACTCTATCGCACGCGGGCAAGATAGACTTTAGCGTCGGAAAATAACCCGGCGGTTAAAGCAGACCTCCACGCACGCACCAGCCAGATCGCCAGCGGGAGGCGTTGGGGAACGGAGATCCTAGAAAGGGGATGGGGGGTGCATGGTGGAGGGGGCAGCAGGGATGGATACCCAATATTCAACGAGATAATAACAAGCCGACCATTATCCGTTCCGAGGCGAACGTGATAGGAATAAGCACAAGCAGAAGCAGAAGCACGTTGGGGGCAAAAATAAGAAAAAAGAAAAAATGATTCTCAATTCCCAGTTTCCAGCTGGAAAAAGCAGAAAATAGGGGGAGGGGCAAGGCAACGACTTCTACGGAGTACATCGCACTGTGCATTGAATCTGCAGGTTCTAGACTTCGACAGACGCCACGGCGGTCTCGTCGTCACGCAGCCATAGCAAACAAGGAAAAAATTAATCAAGAAATCTCCCTACGGGAAGAGGCGTGGACCGGTCTGAATCTCGAGATCATCCGCTAGTCGCCGAAGGCGTGCGCTGTGGGCTGGATTAGCGCTGTGCATTTTCTCGGCTCTGCTTAGGTTCTCTGTGCTCCGTACGTATTCCGTGCGACGGGGAGCTATATTCGGCTTCTCCAGATAGGCGTTAGTCTAGACTCTCTGGGAAGAGATTGGTACGGCTCAGGTACTATGGAGAGCCTGAACCGTGCAGGCCGTTTCCGCTCGTGGATATGGACCGTTCGAAGCTTGACGGGGTGCTTGTTTGCGGGAGCCCCCGATGTACTTTTGACAATGATAGGCATGATAGCGCAGCGGCGGCGCAAATGTAACACCGGCCCCAGTCGGCCCCTGATGTGCTGCTGGGGTTGTGGTGTGCATTGCTTGGCTATTGGGTTGGGTTGGGGGTACGGAGTATGCGATGGCGATACTTCGGGAGATTGATAGATGGCTGTTGTGGATTCGGCGCCACGAGGCGTTGAGACTCGTGGCTCGGGACGAGGTTCATAATGTTGGATATCTGCTATTATGTCTGTATGAGCGTGTTGAGTTCCTGTGTTTGGGTTTGGTAGCGTCATAGACTTTCGTGCTCCTGTACGGAGTACGGAGGAAAGCAAACCGACAGTTCTATCTGATAGTGATTGGTTGGCCCGAGTAAATATGTGTGTTTCCCATCCCACCTTAGATGTGCCTCGGCGGAAGAAAGAATTCGACTGGAGACGTCGATTAGAGTCCGTCGACGATCGGAGGGTGACTGCAGAGCGATCGAGTCAAGACCAGCAGCAGCGTGCATTCGACAGGCCGGCCGGTCCACCCATCCATATCCTCAGCAGCTGATATCTGAACAAATAGAGACTGGACGCTGGGGCCAGTCTTGCTTGACTCTTCTCGAAAAGGCAGGAGAATCGTTGATTCCGCTTGCACAGTCGCAGCTGTGCTAAATCGACCTGCGTCGCGCTATTTCTCACTGGTTTGCGATCGCCGGCCTGTGACTCTCCACAGAGCCTGTTCTGGGTTCATAACTTGCCTCACTGATTCCTGTAGCTTGTGTTCGAGTCAAGACTTCACCCTCATTGGAACGAAAGGTGGAGAGTGATTGCTCTGCGCATTCGATGGAATGGATGTCCGGTTATGCGAGGGGATCGTTACTGCCCGGTCCAAGAGTCACTAGTAGGCTCGAGGTCGACGCTACGCCCCGGCGCTCTGTTTTTTGGGTCGGGCGATTCCTCCTTGGCCTCAAATTCCTCCTATAGGCCCGGTCTGCTTTAGCGCGTGGTTAGTCGACTATCTAGGCCTGAAACATTGGTTTAGCCCATCGAGCAGACCCCGAGCGCAGCAACTCCGCAGTGCCTCAGTCGTCATGGTAGGCGATCGCTATATCGTTGCCGTTCTATACACTATATTCCGCCTCTCTACGGAGTATAGGGCTTCAATCTTGATTTTGAGAGCACAACAAGCCACATCTGCCACAATTGGCGTCTAGTTGCGCCGGGGTCCGCTGACAATATCCCTCGTCTAACGCGCTGGAAACTAAGTCCAGCACATCTACTTCGTGCTGCAGGAGGCTATATTATGACATCGGAGTTAATGTCACAGCAAGAGCGCTATAGGCTAGCCCGGAATTTATGACAACGCCAAACTCAAAGGCGACATTCTTCGTCCGACTGTTTGCCCAGATTCGCAGACGATCGACAGCAAGCACATGGATCAAGGAGCCAGGCCCCCTCCCCTGCGTGTGCCGGGTGAATCTCTTGCTTTTTAGCTGTCTTGGCATACACATTGCACCGGATTGGCTCCTGACACTCAGCCTTCCCTGATGGCATCTATCGCTTTGGCTTGGACAGTGTCACCACACCGATCTGTAGCTTTCGTGATTGTGTAAAATTGCCGGGGTGGGCCAGCGCCACTGTATCACGATCCGTGGGTATCCTGCCACGCCTTTGTTCCTGGGGCAATTCCAAATCATGAGCAGGATCTTGGGTTGTGGCGGGCCAGGAGGTCAATGAACCACGGTTGCAGGTAGAACAAGTGCCGTGATAGCTCGCATCCCGGATAATGTACGAACGGAGTATCTTCGCCTTGAGACGAGACACGCAATTTACCAAAGACAAAGGCGCTTCTCTCCGTCGAGAGCAGATTCATGGTCGAACTATCCCACTAGTATCGTAAGGCGTCCACCGGCTCAAGTCCTGTATGCACTACCGAGTCGGGGCGGACTGATGGATCATCGCATCCCCAGCACACCTTCAAGCTCAGCTCTGGTTCAGAACTTCAAAAGCTGCAGTCTGGTTCTGAAACAAGTCGCAAAGTTCCCGCCACGCGACACGCTAAGCTGCCGCAGCATGCAGGTTCAACGCTTCCCGCCAGAACGAAGTTGATGGCTCACAAAGCTACCGACGCACGAGTGGCATCCTTCGCGCTGGTGTCTGGGAACTTGCATCCTTTGTCGCGCGGTGTGTATATTCCCGAAGTATCGGTGTGAGATCGAGAAACGTGTTTCTCGATGTATACTTCCGGCCGTATCTGCTGCTTGCGTGTGCGCAAGATCGCAGCTTCCCACTTCCCATCTCCACGCACCTCCCTTTGGTCCCGTGGGACTTGCCTTTGAAGACTTGATCGGGTCCTCCATTGACGTCCATGAGGATCTTGCGCTAGTAGCCATCGACGTGCAGTTACAGTACGTTCCTTGCTCCACGCGGTCCACGAGGAATATCTTCGGGACGCGGATGGCGGGGCCGCTCGATTTCGATGCTGGATTTCTGCTTCTCGTGAGTGGCCCCATCGCGATCACTCGGTTCCTGTGGGAGATGATCCGGATGCTCGATTGCTTTCTTTTCCCTTCATTTCACTCTCTAGGTTTGATTGTGACCAATATCAAGTGACCGATTGGCGACTATGAAGGAAAATACTGGGGCCGACCTCGTATTCCGATGTGCCCTGGAGCCGCCAAACATGGCAAAAGCAAAAAGGCCACCTGAGCAGCTCGAACAAAGGGAACAAAGAAACTCGCCCCATCGATGCTCCCCTAGTCCATTTAGCAGCAAATCATCAACGCCTGGCTCGACGGAGCGCCTCCCTTCAAGGGACCAGAGCCCGAGCCAGTCCCACACCCACGCTCACTAGGCCGATCCTAGTGCGGAGAATCCAGCTCGCCGTGGTCTTTTTTACTCCAAAACTAAACCAAAGCGAGCATAGAACTCTAATAACTACTCCGTACTTCCTGTTAGTTGCCTCGCGGCCCCCTGTGCTGTGCTCATTGCCCCCTGCCGGCCCCATCTGAACAGCCCCTCCTCTGCCCAAAGTACGGTTTGCCCAAAGGCTCTCGGCCTGTGTCCCACGGACGACCCCCTGGTCCAGCCGATATCCTCTCGCTACTATTGAAGCGGATAAAGTACTCCACCCTGGTCGCCAAAGCCGTTGGCGCCTCCCGAAGCCGATCCTCCCGTGCGACTAGACAGGGAGCAACGATGTTTCGTGCGTTGGAACGGCCAGGGTGCGACAACTTTATTTTCAGCACTGCGCGAAATGTACTTCTGTCTGCTTGCGTGGGGTTCATAATTGCGCTACGAAATACTCCGTCCCTATGTAGACTTCTTTCCAAAATTACATTGACGATCTTTCCACATCTACCCTCCCTACATCCGTGGAATATAGCTGGCCGTGCGGAGAAGCTGCTGTCGAGCATCTCTAGCGAGTAGAAATAAGCCTTATAGCGGAGAGCGCATACCGCGAGTAGCTTAGAATATAACAAGCAGCAATATAGTCCCGCTGTGTGATATCAGCCGACAGCGCTAGTCTGGCTGGACCCAGAGGTGTTTCCATGGTCCGGCAGAGACAGGTGTGGGGGAGTACGACTCTACCAATTCTTCTTTGAGCTTTGCTCCGCACCGGACTCTTTGGTTCTGGCACAGTCAGTTCGAACCGTGTGATGTGCTTCAGCACTTTTTCGAGGCCGCGCCATCGATCACCACACTACGACGCTGTGGCTTACTCGGTTTCGTGCTGCCAAGGCACAAGTGTATAACTGGCGATGGTGGAGACTCGTTTCGAGGTAGGACGGCCTTGCCGACTACCAATATTGATTGGATCAGACGGTTAACCATGTTGTCTGTGGCTGTAATGTAAACTTCTATCATTGGATATGATACTCTATTATCTATACGTAGAGAGACATAGACAGGTCTTTGAGGTCATGATCGCACTTCATAGACCTGGCGGGAAGCCACGAGCCGCACAGCACAGGATGTCATCGACTTTCTCTTTCTGGACATCAGCATTAGCCAGCGATACGATCTGCACGCAGCAAGGGCGGGTCCCGGACCCCCCGGACCCCCCATGTTAAACGTGGCCCGTGTTTCTCTGGAAGCTATGCATGTACGGAGTACAGAGTACATCGAAGTGCAGACGGACCCAAGAGCATATCTGTTAAGCACCCGAGACCACTAGAACCAGACTGGATCCCCCCGAGAAGCGACAGCGAGAAGCGAGACGGGTCTGCTCAGCTCGGTAAATGATTTAATTTCTCTAGCTCTCGCTATGACGGGGTACATTCTACCGACGGGAACCCATCGTCGATCATCCAAATTAAGTGGCGTCGGCTCTGGCTCGGGATCCACCTGTCGACATCTATTGCCCGTCAGGAGCCAGCAAAGGCCAGAGAGGGACCCCTTGGTGGATGACTAGAGAAGGGCCAAAGCTGCTTCCATCAATGCAATCAACTACCGGGCGGGTGAGTGCCGAGCCCAATTGAGTAAAGCAGTTCGCCCGGGGAGCAAGTCCTTCCCGCTACTGTTCGCACAGGCCATCTCGCCTGGTGCCGCTCAGTGACGTATTTCTGGGGATAGACAAAGGAAGAGAGGCGGGTGCTAGCGATTTCCATACTAGCGCTGCTGTAGTCCGTGGCGTTTGTGTAGATTCTTTGGTAGGGGCCAGGACAGATCATAGGTTGTCGAGGCCGAGTGTAGACTATTTGCTCGGCGGAAGAAGTAATTGTTTTACAGAGGATTCCATGAAATACTCCGTAAGGTAAAATTAACTTTCTTTCAGGTACAGACTACAGACTACGGAGTAGAGCCAAGCTCATGTCGACCCTGGCTTAGACCTCGTGGGCAGGAGCCACCGCCGTTTTCCTTTCAGTCGATCCGGGGCGGTAGTGGCACTCTTAGTCAGGCTAATCGAGGAGCAGGATCTCCGTTGATGTGCTCAGGGGTGTATGGGTGGCACTGGAGTCATTCTCCCCGGCTTACGATCCTCGCATGGTTCGCTGCGGCGCTTCCAAGACACTGTCAGATTGCGATGTCGCAAGCCGTGCGACCTTTCTGGAACGGTACCACACTTTTCAATGCGCATGGCACAGGCAAACCCTGGCCTGGGCTCTTGTTGGTGGAGATCTGGCTCGTGGGGGGATTCTGTTGTAAAAATGTAAAAAAAAATGTGTAATTTGTTTGTATACTCCGTACTCCGTAAAAGAGTGCTGGAATAAGGCCACCGCAGTCCGGATCGAGTAAACCCGGGTTGAAGACATGCTCCGGAGCAGACTGATCATAGCGGCAGATCCTCTGGAGATTTGACCAAAAGCAAATTGCAGATGGAGAGTATATCTGTAGGACGTAGCTGGAGTGGGACGGCGGGTACGGCTTAACGCGACACCCTGCATCGATCAAATAACCAGCCGTCACAAGTTGGCGCCGTTGGCCCCGCCAGCAGCTACGAGGGGCTGGGCCATGCATGGTAGCCCCTTCAGCCTTGGCTGTGCACATTCTGTCATCCTCCTGTCTATCCAGATCGCTTGACAGCCCTTGGCCACTGCGGTCGGAAAGCCAATCGCATCCTTCCGTAGGGGCTTGAGATTACGACGACTGACTAGCCTGCTTCTGGAAGCAGTCGAACATGCTACTGCATCCCCTTTGGTGCCGAGGAGCTCCGTGGGCGCAGCGCTCATCACGGCTTTCCTGTTCGGTCTTGAGCCTCAGCAGAAGTATCCATCTTTTTCTTTTCTCGGGCGCCTGGACCAGCTGGTGATCCGGGTGGGCAGATCAAGATGCCCAATGGGCAGATACTGAGATAGCCAAAATGGCGCATTACAGTATTCTGTATCCAGTGTATCCAGCCCTGGAGTGCGTTTACTATTACTCCTAGGAGAGATCTTAATCTCGATCGCTGTACTCCCTATGGTCCAATCTTACATACGGAGGAAATACAGCATAAATCATAATTAAAGGGACATGTATCAACCCTCGTGCTTGGCTGAGATCCTGCGAGCCGCGGGGCTCCACTGCCGAAGCCCGAGGCCAGAGAAGCTTGTCGAGGTTTGAATGGACCGATTTTTTTTCGTTTTAGCCTCTTGCTTCACATGGTTGATCTGTCACTCTCGGCATCGTGTCGTGCGTCGACATGCCTGATTCCTGCGAGACGGGACCACTTCGTACGGATAGACTTTCACTTCTGCCACGCCAAAAAAATGGCGCTCCTTTTTCCTTTCTCTCAAAGGGTGTGGCGTGGCCCCCTCTTTGGATTCTCGAAAGGTCTTTGGGTCGATTGCTAGCGCTGCGGCCCAGGTCGGGGCTAGCATTATTCAAGGATAGGGGCAACACCCGGGTGGAGGCCCGCATCGGGGTAAGTCTGGAGGGACATACTTCCAGCTCCTTATTGGCTCTGCACCTCGGTCGACTGAGTCAAGCACACGTCTTGATGATGTCTTGTTTTGGGGGGTTTTTCTTTTTCCCTTTCTCTTGGCCCGGGCAAAGGGGAAATAACCTCCCCATTCCTTTTGGCATTTTATTGATTTATTTTTTTATCCACTCAACGGCTGGCCTGGATAAATCCCCGCACATAGACTGTGTATAATGATGTGGTCCATTAACAGTACAGGTTCATCCGAATGATCAGCACGCCTCTTACCAGGATCAGGGCGATGAAAGAGCAAATGATAGACCTCGGCGGATGGGGACAATGGGAGGAACTACTCCATAGGATGAGCATCGAGCAAAGTACGCACGAGGGTTACATAGCTGTTCCTTTCCCACGAACGCAGATACTAGGGAATGTGATGGGCGGCCGTTAGGCTGTTTCGAGTTTATTTAGACGGGGCCGACAGATATCAGTAGATTGGGGCCGTGGCAACAAAGAACATCTTCCAGTCAGATCGAGTCTGGTGTGTGACCCAGCAGTTCCGGTGTCCACCCGAGCAAATCTCCCCGCCGATCTGCCCTTTCAGTCCAGATATACTCCGTGGAAATCGCTCAGCTTACGGAGAACGGAGTACCTGAAACTGGCCTCTGCACGATCCGGCCGGGGGCGACGTCAACGGGGGCCGACTCTCGAGTCTCCTCCTCTAAGAGCTTAGCGCCTCCTCCCCTTCTCCACCAGGACGAAATCTTCATGATTATCCCTTCTAGACCGCGGGTGGGTTATGTCGGGCGGGCCCCCCGTTTTGATGCCGTTCGATCTGCCACATTCCTTTCCCCTCTCTGCCCTTTTCCCCCCGAACGTCATGGGCACAAATTGGCCCTTGTATCCGATGATTTGCTGTGCAATAGTAGTGCCTCGGGTGCTGACGGAGGAGCGACTGCCCCATTGAAAGAAAGCCCGCAATCGCTATGCACTGCCCTATTGACGAAAATTGTGTTTTTCGAGCTTTTATTTTAATTTGTAATTCCCTTCCCTCCCGTTTCCCACTGATCTTTGCACTATCCGGAGTAGTCCACACTGGGAATTATTTTTAATTTTTCTTTTATTCTCTACACAGTTATTTTAAATTTCGTGCCTGATCTTCCATCCGTATTATCTGGATAGCATGGATAGCACGATGGACAGACCCGGCAACCTCGTGGGATCCTCGATTCTGGTTGCCTTCACCCTTTCCCCCTTCGAGTATCGATGTACAAGCCCAAAAGCCAGACTTGGGAAACATTCAACGGGCTTTTCTTTGTTCGACGTTGCGTTGGGACCCGCGATGGAGCCAATCATCGCGCCGATCCCGCGACCCAACATGTTCTTTGTTCTCGGGCGTATCATGATGCCTCCACCACCCTCCGAAGAACCGTTTCTTGGAAAAGATCAGGTGGAAATCGAATCATAGAGCACGCCGTACTTCGTAACCTATCACGACGATCTCGGGGAGAGTCAGCCGAGAGCAGTAGCCACAAACGGCCGGAGAAGTCGAGATGTATGCGTCTCCACTCCAGGCACATTAGATCAAAGAAATCCGTCTGTCAAATCTAGAGCCGTCGACTGCCGAGCACTAACGATGAGACTATGATGCTATGGGCCCCCCATTCCCCACCGCAGCCTTAACCTACAGCCTTTGTCAAAGTCACTCTTTCCCTCTAGGTCCTTTTTTCCCGCTTTTACCCACGCACCGGCGCTGCATCCTGCATATCATTCCCTCTTCCCACACACACAAGTGCCTCGCAGGGCGTTTAAAGAATTCTGCGCTCTCGGTTAGGGCAGAAGTGGCCCTGTGGTTGGGAGCCTCCGATTGTTTTACCCGGACTCGAGATTTCATCTTAATTTTTATTGTCTTTTTTTTGACTTTCTATTTTACCTTCTGTAATCTCCCTGCGACCTGCACCCATCCTAGTCAATATTACACTACTTTGCCGCTAGTGACCAGGCCCTGATACCTTCTTGCTTGATCTTCTCTCTACCACGGGTGAGTGTCAAAAACCAATCTTTCATTTGCTGCTCTCTCGATTCTGGGGACTATGGGGCTTTATTCCTAGATGGGCATCCTCTTACGGAGTACTTCGCTTTTTCCCTTTTCATCTTTTCTCCCCGGTGTAATTTTGCGGGTTTAGTATCATCCTCATTACGCTGCACTCTATCCCAGTTGTACCTTCGCGACCTTTTTTATTTTTTTTTTGTTCAGCACCTTTCCTCTTCTGGCTTTTCTCCATGCTTTCTTTTTAATTTCCCTTTCTTGTATTTCTTTTCTGGCTTTCTGTTCTCATTCCTAATTCTTCAATTCTGCCCAATTTTCCACTGTCTACTATTTTCTTTCTCTGGGGACAAGTTTAATTTAGATCCCTCCCGAGTCCAACCAGGATGGGATATCATGGGTGCAGCTAAATAAACGACCCTGGACCCCCTCCATCTCCATCTTGTCACGGCCCATCGTGCCCTGAGCCCCTACCACGTACCCCAGTCCACGAAACGAAGAGGCTACTAGCCGTGTCGCGCGAAATTAAGCCTCAGGCCCTCGGGATCGTCCCTGATCCTCTTTCCCATTTGACGTTGGACATCTCCATGCGCGTCTCTTCCCTCGCGCGCCAAACCCTCCCACCCTAGTTCTTCCCTCATCCCCTTGTCAGACACTGTCCCTTCCCATTTCCCAATTGTGCTCTCTGCATTGAAAGCCCGGATTCTGTCCCAGACCGTGAGCTAGGTCTTCATTGACCGGTATGGTACCGACTGACCGTGGTTCCCCGGGATCAAGATACAAGGAAGAACCGGTCGATGATCCTGTGAGTACTTTCAAATACTTCATTTTTCCTCCTCTACTTCGAGCCTCCGTGTGATAGTCCTCAATTTCCTGAGCTTCCTTTTTGTTTTTCTTCCTTCTACCTTAAAAATGACAATGGCCGTTCGGGGGACTTCTTGCATACTTTCGTTTTCTTCGCCGTTGGGATTCTTCGGAGGATTATGGACGCCACGCTTCTTGATCAGCTTGGCTTCTATCGCCAGACAACATTTCACCTGCCTACCGGAGAGAGCATACGATGGACTTGGGAGCACCAGCAAGACTTGCGGCTGAGCCAGCGCCAATTGTGCCACTGCGGCCAGATCTGACCACCGAGGACGAATACACGCCAGTGAGCCCTTGGAGGCGTCAGATCCTTCAAACAGAGTTATCTGCGGCACAAGAACGAAAATACGCCGGCACGGAAGGAAAAGCCAGCCTCGCGCTTGGCGCAACAAAAGCCACCCCGAGTCTAAGTAGCG
>JAOYNU010150378.1:0-20745 GCA_026745395.1 Tympanopsis confertula
CCACCTCCCAACACACCTCCGATCCGCACTCAAAAGCGCAGCGCGACTATTCTGCCCAACTTCGTCGGCATTCGCTTCGCTATTCACAATGGCAAGACATACCAGGAGGTCCAGATTACTGAGGAGATGGTCGGTCGCAAGCTTGGAGAATATGTTGCGTACGTCTGCCCAGACCAAGATTGAAGCGTGAACGACCATTCGGACTTTCCATACTGACATCCCGGCATAGGACCCGCAAGCGCTTCACATACAAGCAGTCTAAGAACAAATAGAGGATAGGCGTCATTTTACGGCTTCCGGATGTCCTCATTTCGACACACCTCATGACCTCTGTCTCCCCCCGTTTTTCGCATATCAAGAGCTGTATCCGTCTTTCAACGCAGGCTCGGCTTGAACTTGGAGAAGCGGCGATTTTTGAGCGAAGACGCGCTCTTTCATCCTCTATCTCACCCCGGCCAAGGTCATCCACTACATTGAATAGCCTTGTGGCCCTTGTACAGATACATCATTTTCTCCCTTGTGATATTAGCTACTTTAAATGGAGTTTAACTTGGATTTGTCCAATCATATCATCTCATTTCTGGATATTTAACAGGCGAAAGCATAGCACCGAAAGGTGTCAAGAACTCCATTTTCTAAAAGCCCTCCCATTCATAGAATATGATCCCAAATTTCTCTCAGGATATCTAATCCCGCAACATGAAACAAACCAAACTTGTAACGCCCGGCGCCAGCAAGGAACCCTCCAATCGTAGATAGGAACATGATATGCGTTGAAAAGCAACAATCATCTACCGCTTCCCCTCATGCACAGAGTCGATTACCGATAGAATTCCCCGCGCTTGACAGTGACGCCATATTCAGAGACAGCCATTCCCAGATCCTCCATTGTCAGCACTGTACGGCCCTGTCCGGTGCCACCGGATCCACCACCGCCGAAGCCAGGTCGTTGGATACCGAGATGGGTGTTGCCTTTGGCGCCCTTGTTATCTCCACCAGCCACTCCGCCAGGGCCGGGCGCGGCGCCTGGGACTCCAAGACCAGATGCAGCGTTCAGACTGCCCATGGGGTTATTCGCTGATGAGCTATTGGAGGCACGGATGCGCGCAAATTGGTATGAGTCAGCAGCGATGTCGGAGATGAACTTCTGGGCGGCGAGAGCGAGGAGACGAGCGAGGTGAGGAGGAGTTTGGTTAGGACCTGTGCCTGGTGGTGGGAGACCGGCAACAGTGAGGTAATGCGCCGTGACGGCGTCGGGAATCTGCATCTTCAGTTAGCTGTCACATGCCTCTTAGTTCAATATAGCTTCGTTCAGATCCAAGATAGATATTGTCATTTCGGATGCTCATAGCTCGGTTCAGAGAATAGAGCTTGTGATACAAGCACGCGCTGTGACAGACAAATAGGGGACAAAGGTATCGGTACTTACGATGGGCGCATAGTCATCCATCTTGCTAAGGAACTCGCGCAGGCTTGTCTCCTTCTTGGACGGCGGCTGCGCGGGCGCAATCGACTCTAAGTGAGCGGCGTCACCTTCATCGGCGTTAGCGCCGGAGGCAGGATCGGCGTTCATGTCGATGTCTTGCTCAATAGAAGCATCCAGATCAGGTTCGTTTTTGACGGTCGCGTCTGTCGATTCGGGAGCAGTCGACGAAGGCGCAGGTTGCTTTTGTGACCCGTTCGTGGGTTGTGGAGGAGTCTGAGAGTCGGCCATATTGGGCAGTCATTAATATGTCCCCCTACTTTGAACTGGGCTGCAGGGCTTTGCCACGAGACCAATGGCAGAGAGTAACCGGGATGAATGGCGATTCAATGCAGTCAGACGAGGGCGGAGGCGGTCGCACGGGCCAAGTGTACTATGGATCTTCTTCACGCTCGGAGGTCTATGCCGCCTGAGCATGGCTATTATTCTATTTCAAACACTTTTAGAGCATATTTTATTGCTTCTCCACGTCTATGGACTGATTCGTGAGACTTATTGAGTCGGCTAATTACAAGTCCTTACTAAAGACATGTCAAAGAAAGGATAGACCATCATAGCTTACTTGACACAGCACAAAGTACCTATTGGTATATCTCAAGTCATTCACTTTTAACATTCATCCTAGTAATTGTACAACCTTGGAACTCCCAAATCTTTTGTGATATCTAAAAAGGGAAACAGAAGAAAGAATAAAAAAGAAATAACTCCCAGCCTAGCATTAGATCCTCTGCTATGGCTTCATGCTTCGTAATTCGACGATCCCCTCCCCGTGGGCCCATATGGCACAAGCAAAACGCGGCAGAGCGTGGGAATTGGGGGCATTATTATTTCAATACTATTTCACTGTGATTCAAGACAAATCTGGAGACAGATTGGTGGAGACCTCTTGATTGGCCATTCACGACCATCCACAGCTCAAAGATCAGTGCGTGAAGACACAAAGCGAAACCAGAAGATCAATTGCGCGATGTGAATTCACGTCTTGTGGTGTACACACAGATAAGGCGTTGACAAATGACAAAAAAATATCAATTTCCTTTGCACATTTTCATTGAAGAACAGGTGACCAGGAATGGGAAAAGGTGAAGGCGACATGGCTTTGACCAAGTCCTGAGATCGAGAGAAGAGAATCCCTGAGTGACAGAGAAGTGGTTTAAACCCCTAATCGTCTCGCTTGATTATTGCCCAAGCTGCATCGAAGGATCAATGTGATCCGTATGGCCATGGTGTTGCTGTTGCTGGTATGGACTACCATGCACTTCTTGAGTCAGTGTCTGCATGAGAGTGTGCTCAGCACTTTGGTCGAACATGGCTTGGCTATTCGAATCTGGCGGCAAGCTAGGTGAAGCAGACATCTCATGGCCGCCAACGGGAGAGGAGTGCGCTCCTGCGAGAGCCATCATGCCCTTAATACCCTCGACATGGGCCTTGTCTTCTTCGCCCTGCTTCTTTTGCCGCTCGCGAGCCTCTCTTTTCGCAGCTTGGGCAGGGGCACGAGTCTTCAGTTCACCGGTCACAAACTTGAGGTAGTACGGTACTTCGATGCCACTTTTCAAGAAAAAGAGCTTCAAGTTTCGGGCCTTGTCCTTAAGTTGTACCTGGTTACGATCTTTCAGTGCCTCGCTGATCACACCGCCAGGTCCAAACATGGCCAGGATTTGGCTCCAGTGTGGACCCTTCACTCTATCAAGACCTGCCATGAGAGCATTTTCTTCTTCCATAGTCCAAGGGCGCCTCTGGCTGGGGAGTCCGGATTTTCGACTAGCGGGGGAAGATTTCGCGGACGCTACCATCCGAGCACGCTCGTATAAAACTTGTGTGGGTTGGGTTTGGGAGGCATGAGGGTGTTCAGGAGGATAATAGAAATTGGTCGAAATGCCATTTTGCCGTGCCTGCATTGATTGAGCAGCATTGGGGTTGTATTGTTGAAAAGTAGGAGTGGAGGCCTGCATGGGGCTCTGCTGCTGGTAGCCACCAGGAGGTGTGGGACTATGCTGATATTGATGCACAGTTGGCTGTTGATTGTATTGTTGCTGGGGCTGTTGAGGGGTATTGTAGCTTTGGAAGAACTGCTGATCTGATTGACTGCTTTGCTGCTGTTGTGGCGGCAGTTGTGGCGGTTGTTGCGGCACATGAGACTGAGGCTGTGGTGCTTGCGGTTGATGAGGTGGGGGTGGACTGGCTTGTGTTTGCGGTGGGTTTTGGGCCTGGGGTTTTTGATGTTGGTGTTGTAATTCGGACATCTGCTGAGAGCGGCGCAGTCCATCGCCTTGTAGGGCAAGTCGTGCAGCCCGTGCAGCTCTCTCCACAATGTCACCATGCATATTTTGATCGATCGGAACTTTGATAGGCTGGTTGACAGAGAATTGGCCTTGATGTGTGTTACTTGGGGTCTCCTGTTCATCTTCATTTGGACTAGAAGCCCGGCGCTTAATCTTTTTGCCCTGTGAAATATTAGCAGAGGTTTCTTCGAAGAGAAAAAGCGCAAATGAACTGACATTAGGTGTGCTAATTGCGTCGTAATTCTTGGAGATATAACCGCCCAGGTCGCGGAGGAAATGCTCCCATTGGTACTTGTCTGGTAAAGCTTTAATCGCGGCTTCCCCCTGGTCCAAGTCCTTCAGAAGATGTTCGCGGCGTTTTGCGAACCGAGTCAGAAAATCTACCTCGCTGGGTGCTAGTTGCCTGCTGCCTGGGCGATTTGCGACTAGTTGCTTTTCCATGTCCTTCGGAAACAGCTCGGAAAGCAAATCTCTGTGTATCTCTGACTTGTTACCCAAAGCAGCAATGAAAGCCTGTGTCTTGAGTTCCAGATATAAAGCAGCTGGCCCCTTCAACAAGCGACCGCCCTCTGGCACAAAGACATCGAGAAAATGGTCATTTAACTCTCCGAATCCAATTTCCTGAGAGCCGAAGATGCTTGAGACAAACGAGGCCAAATTTGCTTTGCGGATAACATCCACCTGGGATGAGTCCGTGATCTCGAGGTCGGTATGTTTGAGGAAAGAGTTCTTGATAGAATAGATTCTTTTGGTGTGGTCAAACAACGAGCGCATAGTTGCGTAGGCTTGGCCATCTTCGGACTCCGGCGCAGAGATCATATTTGTTAAGTCCTGGTAGCTGTTGGAAGAGAGAAAATATAGTATTTGCATGGACAGGTTCTCGAGGATCGGTAGGCTTTGAATCTTGAGGTGAGAGCTGGCTTTGAGGAAAGTGAAGCGAACACCAGGCGACTGGCCCTTTGCAGACGGGTCCTGAGATGCCGCTACTGTCTGCTCTTGGCGTTCAGAGTGGTCCATAATATCACCGACAAGGCTCCTAACATGCGCGTCGGCATCTGGCGTATCGGTCGTATCATTGCCGATTGGCGGTTGGCTCGAATCGTCTGGTGCATACATGCTGTCGGCAATCCCCTCTCCAAGGGCCGTTGCTAGTTCTTCCTCAATCTCGTTCCCTGCGCCATGTTCCTGGTCCGGATCGTGAAACGGTGATTGAGTCGCGGTACCCTGGTGAGACTCTGAGTCTGTACGGCGCTTCTTCGCTGCAGGTGGGGATATATCTTCGTCCTCTTCCCCCAGCGGTACGCTGAATTTTTGGTCTATAAACATAAATGCAATATTAGCTGCGACATTCTCAAAAGACATTTGGTGCTGGGCGGAAGGCGCAGGAGAGCGCGAGCGCGATTGCCAAGGTCATGATGCAGAAGACGACGCAAGAAGGCGCAATGAGTGTCGCGGGGCACTAACCAAGGTCGCCATCATCGAGGTTAAAGGAGGGTAGGTCAGTCGACCCATCAAGCGATGGGTAAGGTCGACTTGGGTCCGTCATTAGGGGAGTCTCTCCGAATTTACCTGCTCTTTGGACTCCCAAAAGAGCAATCAGGGCTTTTCACAAGGGCTTTTCGGGAACGCACGTGACACTTTCTGCCTCAGGCGTCAAAGATTTCTCCCCACGGGAGAAAGTACTCCACATGGGAAGTTTACTATGTCAAAGGTACATTTCGATCTTAGAATTTAAGTCTGATTATTTTGAACGGGAATTCCCAATCCTACTCTCACTTTGGTCATTTAAGGTTATTTAAAGGGCACAGGGATGGTGTTCATTTTCAACTTGTTTCTGGAATATATTCTGCCTGGATTCCAAGGCCAAAAGATGATCACCACCTGCTGCTCTTAAATCGACGAGTGCTCGTAACTCAGGTGCTCAGGTGTGAAAACTTGACATGACAGTCCAGGATTGTTTCGCGCCAAGATATTTGACTAACGAGTCGGGATAGCTCCTAGAGCCTTCAGGCTTAGATGGCCAGCTTTATGGAGTGCACTGTGCGCGTCATCGACTGTACATTGGGAACCTATCGCTCCCGAAGTGTAACCTCAGTCTCCACCACGACCTATTCAGACCGATGGAAAAATCCAGGCAGGATACTAAAGATCAGAGCTGCGAAACCTGTAAATTCAAAGAAATTGGCTCAAGAAACCTGCTCGTTAATCACAGAAACGCAACATTCCAACCTTGGAAGTTTGGGCCACCGGTATATTTACCTTCCCGAACCCACGAGTAAGCGCACGAGAGCTCCGCCGAGCACTTGGGCATATCGAACTCGACATTTGAACGTTGAAGTCCATGAATGAAACTTGAAATTAAATATTTAGCACTTCTAATTTGATCTTCCAGCATAATAAAACCTCTATGGTCATGATTAAAGGATTGAGTATGATATTCAGTACTGTAGAACTCTTCCAAGGTTGAAAGCGCCCCCTGGAGACACGCCCATGGTCACCTCACACTGCCATTACCTTGCTGGCAAGGCTGACTACCGGATCCGGCAAATAGCAGTCATAGCCCTTGGCACCTATCCAAGCTGGCCCAGGGGTCTGGTAAAGTAACCTTCATCCAAGGGTACTTGGAGCATTGGTGCTTGTTTAAAACCAAGCCTCCCCGCTCTGTCGATCTTCTTGTACGTCTTTCTGTCTAGCCAATTACTTGTCTTGAGGTTGAAACGGCCACAATGCTGACACTCAGCCAGGTCATTGCGATAGCCTTGTCTGCGCAGTTACCCCATGGTGTGACTGCCCAGGACTCCTTGGACAAAGTTTGGGGAGTATTCGCATATACGATATTTGGAGACAGTACTCCAGATGCTTTGACACCAAGTCAACCAAAATTACTATCGGACTATGGAGCTAGTCAACTGGCAGCAGCAGGATCGGCTTTCCGGGATCGCTATGTCGTATCGTCAGGGAGCGATGACTCGGACACCAGCATTCAGAACATCGCGCCATCAATCTTGCAGTCAAAGGAAGTGGATGTATACACTACTGCAGAGCAGTATACCATTGCATCTGCCCAAGCGTTCATGAATGGTCTCTATCCGCCGCTTGGTCTTTTGAACATGAACAAGTCAGATGAAACCGCCAATGGAACTATGTACACATCGCCTCTTGATGGTTATCAGTTCCCCAAAATTGTCACTTTTGGAGCCTCGGACCCTGGATCTCTGATCGTCTCCGGACAGTCCAGTTGCAATATGTACTACGCTGCTCAATCGGAATACCAGAACAGCAAGGAGGCACAAGATATCGCCAACGAGAGCAAAGGGTTCTACTCCACGTTACGGGAGAAAGTGCTCGCCACAGCCTTTGATCAATCATTCGCCACATACGCAAACGCTATTGAAATTGCGGACTATTTGAATTATGAATATCTGCACAATGTCACTGCTTGGGAGTACATCACAGACGGCGATTTGCGTCAAGCTCGCTACCTTGCAGATCGTTTCTCCTACGCTGTCAATGGGCACGGGGCATCTACTTTAAGTCAGTCAAATATTGGACTTGCCGCCCCCATTGCAGGTCAGACTTTGGCCTCAAGCATCCTAAGCGCATTCAGAATGAACATTGAAGAAAAAGGCAAGGAAGGGAAGATAAAATTGCTATTTGGCGGCGACGAAGGTCCTGTAGCGTTGTCTTCCCTGATTGGCCTTGCCACTTCCCAGCAGTCCAACTTCTTCTCTCGGCCCGCGCGAGGTGCATCATTGATTTTTGAGCTCTACAGTATTGAGACTGATGAGGTATACCCATCTTACCCCAGCAGTGATCAGCTATACGTGCGCTTCTTTTTGCATAACGGCACTGATTCCTCTACTGAATTCTTATCTTATCCTCTTTTTGGACATGGACCCAGCCGAACCTACATTCCGTGGAGTGATTTCGAACAAGAATTGGAGACCTTTGAGATATCATCGATAAGAGAGTGGTGCCTAAAGTGCAATGCAAACTCTATCTTTTGCAACGGAGTGTTGGACAGTGACAACTCCTCCAACAAGCACAAGAAAGGAGTCTCGCCAGCCGTTGGAGGTGTTATCGGAGCTGTTGTCACATTGGCTGTCGTCGGAATACTTGCTGCGCTTGGCTTCTTCTTATGCATCTTTCCCAAACGCAAGAATCGTAAGGAAAGCATGGGTGGATTCAAAGGCACTACGAAACTTGCCAGTGATACGGATGTATCCTTCCGTAATCCCCTCTGGGGAGCTTCGAAGACTGTCAATACTGAGCAACAACAAGAAATTCCAGCTGCTCATCTACGGGGACATGGTCATGAGCGGCTAGGAAGTTGGGAGTTGGGCGAGCAGAAGACTGGTCTCCATGAAAGCCCTCCGCCCACGCAGCAGCAAGTTGGCTCTGCTTTGGAGGAAGAGCCCGACGAATTGGATGTTCATTCTGGCATGCGGCCAGTCAGAGAGCGCGAGAGCATCTAAACCACAAGATCACAGGCGGTGCCCTAATTAATTTGTTCTTTCCACCGCAACATGCCAAGATAGTTCATGTTCCCTGCTATGTTACTTGTACATTTAATGAGTCTCGGAATCATACGCTCGAGATAGTGTTTAATTACATTTTCAATGACCGAAAGAAATTTGAAGAGTATTCATCAGTTATTCCAGTTTCAAGCAGAGCATCACGATCTTGAAATCCATGAGTGTGAATAGAGTCTTCTTTTCGACGACCCGCAGCGCGTCACTCTTGATGCCAGAATCACCCGCGGGAGTGCCTCCTTCCTCCCTCTTGCTCCCACAATCGTCGCTCCTGCCCTGTCTTTTCCCTTTTAGCCTGGACCAACTCACGATGCACAGTCTCGACATTTCTCTTCCAGTAAGTGATTTCTAAACACGCTTGATCATGAGGTACAACATCCCAACACTCATGGCTCTTAGCCAGACCCCGAAGGTCCACTGCAACTGGACAACTGCAGCAGATGACTGTAAGTGTACTTCCATTGCTTGGAGTATTTGACTGCCATTCAACGCGCTCCGACGTGATCTGGAAATGATTCCCCAGATCGTTTCCCACAAAGTCCTTAACGCAATCCTTGTTCATGGATCAAGTCTTTGCAAATCTTTGGAATGTACAAGTCATAACTGACTGTGATAACAGGTAAACTTCTTCGCTCACCACACAGCTTCCAAAAGCCAGCCCTCGCCCAAAAAAGATCCAGCAACACGGCCAGTGCACCAGCCAAGACATCCCATGCGAATGAACTAGCCAAAGCGTCGCCCCAAAAGCCTCGTTCACGACGCCGAAAGAAGCAAGAAACTCGAAAATCATCTCGGTCTCTGGTGACCGGCTCGGACACCGGATTTGCTCAGTTTTTGCGAGATCATTCCTCGTCAGGGCATCAAAGAGTCACCGCAGGCGGCCGAATCGTTCCAATGTCAAACCAACAGCTTGAACAGGGCGTGAATCATCCGTGTGAAAATCAATCCAGCGACACGTTATTCAATAGCTCTGACTATGGTGATCGTCAATACCTTCCCATGCCGGGACTTGGGGAGACATTGCGAAGTACTGCTCAAGGAAGCTCTACCGAGAGAGACTTCTTGTCTAATTTCCCGCAACCCTTCAATCAATTTGCCGTTTCCCTCCCGTGGTCGAATTCGGACCCAACAGAGCTCGTACGGGGGGTCATTATGGATCCTGGCGAGCCTATACCGGTCACATGCCTTTTGCCAGCAACTCCAGATTACCACACTCCGTTGAATATTTTGAATCTGCATATCATGTATGCAGTCTGTGGGTATCCTTTTAGGCCACAAGCGTTCGAGATGAGTATGCACTGGCTGGTCTTCCATAATAGCTGGAACCTACAAGATTTGATCGGACTGCGACACACCCTTGGAAATTACTGGAAATGTGTCAACGATACTCTTTCCTTGGTGAATCAGAGTATTGCTCAGACTGATATCACGCCGCCAGATCTTTCTTACTTCCGGGCTTTATACCTTCGGATGAGATGGAATGTGTATACTTGGCAACACACCGTCGGCGACACGATACGAGCAGGGCAGCCTTCCTACCGAGACCAATTTGATACGGACGATTCAGAGTGGGGTGATGAAGACGCGACCAGAGCATGCCGAGATGGAACTGAAAACGATGACCGCGCCCAATATCGCCATGGTATAGCTGATAATGGCCCTGATGTCTCCGCCGATGTTCAGTACGTCGGTGAAAGTCAGAAAGCTACAAAAGCTAAAGTCTCCGTGGTTATCCGAACAGACACGCGGGTTGCTTCAGATCCCTCCCAGCAAGTCCAGTCAAGTGGAAGAGCGCACAAGGATAGTCGGCAGAGGGCTCTATTTTCAGCACATCTTCGTGGACATTCCGAACCAGACTTTTGCCCAAGCAGCTTGTATAGTGGAGCGCAAACTGTGGAGAGACACTTCGAGAAAGTTGTCACAAACAGTGGCTCCGATGGTTCCATGTCATCCGCCAGCGAAGTCTCTAGAGTCAATGTTCAAACAACTAACACGATTCATGCGGAGGCTCCTACATCTCCTGAAAACCCACAACCAATCACGTCCCTGGGAGGTACGAGCAGTGGCTTGATTGTCTCGCCTGAATTGGATTGTAAAAAGCAATCATCCGATGGGCTGGTGCGTGCATTTGCAAAATACATGAAGGCTCCAGCAACACAGCAGAATGTGGAATTCCATGGATATGTTCTTCCACCTAGTTGGGATGAAGTCGACGTGCTCTACCATCCTAGCTCAGCAATGTCTTATACCGGGTGCTCGACCCAAATTTCAGACGAACCACTGTTGGAAGCCAGCCGATCAGAAACAAACAAAGCTGTTCAGAACTACCGTCGGATATGTGATTCACTGATTGCAACTATTGGGTGTTTAAAGCCCCGTGAAGATCGCGACTCTGTTCCGCAGGTGGCTGCTGCCGATGCTGCGATTGCGAAGAAATCGCCGTTGGGAAGTGGCAATGCGAATACGAGCATTTTTTGCAGGGGTAAACAAAAGCTGGTGGCGATAAAGTAAGTTATTTTCAATGTTCGAACTTCGATTAAGCAACGCATCCTGACCCTCATACAGACAAACCAGCGTGGCTTTAGTACAAGCCAAGGGTGTCTTCATTAAGTGAGAAGCCCCCATCTTAGCTTGAGACGGATATACAATAAAACATCGTCGAGGGGGAGAGGGTCGGAAACAGTGGAGATTCGTGTCGGGTGTTTATTTTATTGGCTTTCACCCCTTTTGTGGCTGTGTTCTTATGGGTCTTCGGCAAGCAGATTGGCAGTTCAGCGTCCACCCAGGCGATAGCTAACAAATAAAATGGTATTTTTATTCTGATATGACGTGGGCAAACCCCTGGTTTCACCCACGGAACCTCTTCAGTAAAGGATCGATGCGAGGGCCAACCAGATCAGTGAGCGGCATACCCATGATCCATGTCGCCACTGGTTGGTAAGCCATTGTAATCGGCGATTTGGGGCTGAAGGCGCCCAGCAGTCGACTCGAGACAAGACCAGTCGAGTGAGATCTATTCGGCGAGATCAATGGCAATCATGCGACGCCCTGTAAATCGTAGATAGACGAGGTCGCAGTAACCAAGCGCACACGCAGATAATCAAACGTTCCACGGATTCTCCCCAAGAATGAGGTGACTAAGCGCGGCCTCCGCGTCTTTCTCCACTCTCCGACTCCTTCTCTTGTGTTCGTCTTCTCCAATCTGCCCTGACTCCCCTCTTTAGATTGAAGATGCGGGCTCATTAATGCCTTTTGGTCCTCTACCATCCATTCTTTTGTCATTTTAGGCAACCGGCATTCCCTCAATTTCCTGGAACGCTGCATACGGACTCTCCCTAGTGTCGTGATACCTATCTGTCATTCCCGGGTTCTGGACTCCCCCGCCGCATCCACGTCCTTCTCCAGCGATATCCTACTTGGAGAACCACCTTTGCCTATTTTACTGGGCCTGCAGATCTTCTGCAATCAAATCAGTATCCCCTCGCCATGACGCAACTGTTTGCGTCAAGTCCATCGGCCATGAACGAAAAGCGCGGGAACTTCCCCGGCCTGTCTCTCCCCTCTCGAAAACACTCCAACGAATCAGGCCATATCCCAACTCGAATCAAGAATTTCTTCCGAATCAACAGCTCCAGCAGCCATTCTTCCGCCCATGGATCCAGCCCTACCAGTACAGAGGGACCGCGTGAGAAGGAGAACCAAGGGGCCCCTGGCCTTGCCAAGAACGAGAAGTCTACCTTTCGGCAATCGCGGTTCTTGCCTGGCATCGGTCGCAATCGCTCGACCACTGTCGCTAGCGAAGGAAATGTCCTTGATGATGGAGTCTCGCCTACAGCAACCGCCAATCCATACTTCGCCCACCAAGGCCAGCCTGCATTAAGGCATCGAAACGATGGGTCTGTGCCATCGTCTCCTCCCGACACTCCCGAGTTGCAGGTCACCGGGGTTTCGGCAGTGGAGCAGGCCACAACCGCAAACAAGGAGGAACTGGCGCGCAAATTGCGTCGCGTCGCATCGGCACCAAACGCGCAGGGTCTCTTCAACGAGGGAGAGACCGAGCGTCCTCAAACTGCGCAAATGGGCAAAGAGCCTCTGATCGAGACTACCGGCCCTGATGGAACTGTCGGTCTGGCTGACCCTGCACACGCTAAAGATGATGCGCTTGCCATTCCGGTTATTGGAGCGGATGGTAAGTTTTCGAACGCCGATAATGCTGGATTCCGCCGTACATACAGTTCGAATTCCATCAAGATTCGCAATGTGGAGGTTGGCCCCGCCTCTTTCGACAAGATCAAATTGATTGGCAAGGGTGATGTGGGGAAGGTCTACTTGGTCCGTGAGAAGAAGTCCAGCCGCCTCTATGCTATGAAAGGTAATTGTTATCTCATCCCTTTCAGTATATCGTCATAGCTAACTCTAGCGCAGTCCTCAGCAAGAAGGAGATGATCAAGCGGAATAAGATCAAGCGTGCTTTGGCCGAGCAGGAAATTCTGGCTACCAGCAACCACCCCTTTATTGTCACCCTGTATCACTCCTTCCAGTCAGAGGATTATCTTTATCTGTGTATGGAGTACTGTAGCGGTGGAGAATTCTTCAGAAGTACGGTCTCCCAAAGCCCCTCCATTTTACCAACGCAATTAACAATTCCTCAGCCTTGCAAACTCGACCTGGGAAATGCATTTCCGAAGATGCCGCCCGTTTCTATGCTGCTGAAGTTACTGCTGCACTAGAGTACCTCCATCTCATGGGCTTCATCTATCGCGATCTCAAGCCTGAAAGTCAGTGCCCCCATGTTGCGTATTCTTGAATTCCATTCCTAACGCCGAACAGATATTCTTCTTCACCAGTCTGGCCATATCATGCTTTCAGATTTCGATTTGTCCAAACAATCTGGCCCCGGCGGTGCTCCTACAATGATTCCTGGTCGAAGCGGCGGCAATTCTACCGCGGCTCTACCTACCATCGACACAAAGTCTTGCATTGCAGACTTCCGCACAAATTCCTTTGTAGGAACGGAAGAATACATCGCACCAGAAGTCATCAAGGGATGTGGCCACACTAGTGCGGTTGATTGGTGGACACTGGGAATTTTGATTTACGAAATGCTTTACGGCACTACCCCATTCAAGGGAAAGAATCGCAACGCGACATTTGCCAGCATCCTGCGGGATGAGGTCTCATTCCCAGAGCACAACGGTGCCCAGCAAACATCAACTCTCTGCAAGTCCCTGATCCGCAAGCTTCTGATCAAGGATGAGACCAAGCGTCTTGGTGCTCGTGCTGGTGCATCCGATGTCAAGACCCATCCTTTCTTCAGAGCAACTCAGTGGGCTCTCATTCGCCACATGAGTCCCCCAATGATCCCACACCAAGGTCGCGCCGGCACTGATACTATCAACTTCCGCAACGTGAAGGAAAGTGGCAGCGTGGACATTGGTGGTCCAGCAACTGATAACAAGATGAAGGGTGTTCCCATGGACTCAGGTCTCGCTACACCTAACGGCGAGCTGAACGACCCCTTCGAAGAATTCAACAGTGTTACTCTCCATCACGAGGGAGACCACTGATTGCAGTCGATCTAAACAACCTTCTGTATTTTTCGAACTCTTTTATTCTTTGGCATTATGCGGGCACAGCTGCCTGGGCATTCATCTCGTTGACGATCATGATGCATTGACGACCGCATTTTAAACCGTCTTTTTTTTCTCAGTCCATTTGCAAAATAGTTATCATTTTTCTCGGGTGTTCGGGGTGTTTCGGGGCCTTCTGGATCAGTTGATGTCAGCTTCTCACCTTTATCTGTTTTGGTCATCTTTCCACGCGCATTTTGCATTTCCGGATCGTCGAAGGCCTTGGACCACTCTCGATTTTCTCTCTAACCTGCTGCTTTCACCACTCGCGAACTTCACGCCTGATTACTCACTCCTTGTGTCACGACCCTCCTATGCTTTTCTCCTTTGATCCTTCGCGAATGCTGCAGCATACATCGGGTCCACTTTCTTTACTATGCAGCGGGCGGCGTTATGGATTAATTTATGGTGCTTGTGGCACTCGTTGGATATCTGTTACCTTTAAACTTTGATCTGTTCTCATGTCTCTCCAGGGTCATGACCGTTTTGTCTATTATGAAACTCGGTTCGATTTTGGCCTTCCCTATCTGTGAGCCCCGCAATTGGCTAGTCTGCAGATAAAAACTATGCAATATTAGTGTTATGTATACATTATATCGAATCATCTTGCGAAATACCTTTTGTACACGTGTAGTCGATTTTTTGTTTAATAGTATTGTGAAGCTCATGTGGTTTACTTCGGAATCGAAACGCCTAAAAGTGGATCGGGTCCGCCCAAGCAAAAGATCTCGATACTTACCACCATCACAGACCACGACCTCCCTCGATTGAGCCTCTCCCTCCTCTCGATACCCCATACCAGCTCTAAATATCCAACAATCATGTCCGCATTCGCTGCCGACGATCCAGATGCTCTCGACATCTCCTATGCCGAGGAGGACCCCGCCGAGACGACCACCCCTCCTATCCCGCAAAAGGAATCGAGCTCCGATCCAGAAGGCTCTCACAGCCGGAGCCGCTCGACGAATCCCTTACTAGGCGGTGATTCGCCAGTATCAGAAATGGAGCAAGAGGTGTTAGACGAGTACTCTCGTCTCCTACGAAACGTGAACCAGGTGAGTTCGGCACGCGACGCGGTGCGGCAGCGGGATAAACAGCGTCGAAATTTCCATGTTCCTAGCCCTGGGAGCTGGCCTCGTCTGCATTTATCCTTGAAAATTAAACACGCTGACCATGTTTCTCCTCTCGCCAGCTCTCCGACAAGCTCGCTGACCTCGCCGACTCCCCCTCCTCCATGACTCTGGACGGTCTTCGCTTGCTGGAGCGAAAGACCGCCACGGTGTGCACACTGCTCAAAGCGAGTGTCTATAGTATTGTGCTACAGCAGCAAATCTGGAATGAAAGTGAAGAACAACAACAACAAGGCCAAGAGGGTTCACAATTTGTGGATCCTGAATATGAGAATGTCGGTGGGGGGTATGATGGAGACGGGGATATGACATTCCAATAGCAATTGGGGATTCGATGACTCTTTGCTACCATTTTCATGCTTTTGAGATACTCTCGAGGCCTGCTTTTGTTTTTGCGTATACCCGGATTTTGTTTTGCGGCCGGCGTCATAGTTGATAGGATTTATGGAACAATCCAGACGAAGTAAGAATGATACTTGTTTTGCGAAGTTTGTAGTGGTTGAATGCGTATACTACTAACTACTGATATGTACTCAATTGCACGAACTCGATATTGTGTTGAATGTATGCTTGATTTTGGAAACGATGAGATGGTACAGATACAATTACATGCAGTTAGAAACACAGGGAAGAAGAGAACCCCCATTATATACACGCCGAGAGATCATTTCCTCTAGGTCTTGCCAGCATAGTACACCTTGCGCACATCGACCATCTTGCGGCCGCGAGCCCGAGCAACTTCCTCGGGGTCCTTTTGGCTCATGAGGGCCTCGTAGGCAGCCTTGACAGTGTTCATCTTGTTGTGGGAGCGTTTCAATTTAGCGGATAAATCGTGGATACCCGCTGCACGGCACATTTCGTAAATCAGATACTGGACGCGGAGACCGAAACCTGTTGCGAGGGTTAGTGTGTTGTCAATGATCTTTTAGATGAAGACATCTTACCTGGAGGACGATGCATCAACTGCAGCTCCACAGCACCAACCTTGCCCTTCACGTCACCGAAGATGGTTCGGTTCTCGTAGCGGGGAACAGGCTGCATGTTGCGAATAGCACGGTAAAGCGACTGAGTCTTGGCATCGGCTGCCTCCTCAGACTTGCCCTCGCCAATTCCGAGCAGGCCGTTACCATTACCAGCAATGGAGAGACGGTAAGCCCGACGGACCTTACCCAGACGAGTCTGGTTTGTGACGCTGTGTGCAACAAGAGTCTTGGTACGGAAGCTCTGAATTTGTGATTCGGTATAGCCGGTAGCCAGGAGAAGACTCCTCATAGCATCGGTCATTTCCTCAGCAACCAAAGAGCGTTCCTTCTCACCCCGCTCCGCAGCGGTCTTCTTTTCCTCCGTACGAGGCTCATCAACAGTCTCCCCGGGTCCAAAGAGGTCCGGTACGAGTGAGGTGTTGGGTTTCAACTCATTCTCCTCTTTGCCTTTGGTCAAACGCAATGAATCCGCGAAGCGCACAAAATCCGCACCATTTGCACCGTCGGGCATCTCAGCAAAGAACTCGGCGAAGTCATCCACGAAATCGTCCTCGGTCTTAAATTTGAACTGGTAGTCCGAGTTAGACTCGGGCTCGCGCACGTGTCGGTCGACGCCCGGCTCGATCACCGAGAAGTCGTCCAGGTAGTTAAACTTCATTGGATCATCGCGTGGCTTGAACTGCCCAGCCAAGTCCTTGGGATCAATGGCTGATTCACCGGCTTCAATGGCTTCCAATTGGGCTGTGGTGTACTCCTTCGCTAGGCGTTCCTTCTCCTCCTTTGTGTAGGCGTCGAAGTTCTCGGGCTGCAATGCTGGCTTGGACTTCTCGAAAGTTCCATTCTCAGGCGCCTTGATGTTTGGATATGGAGGTTTGCGGTTCTGTAAAGGTGCCAGCGATGGGTGGAATTGGCGACGGGGCACGCGAGGGCCTGGAGCAGTCCGGGTGAAGCTGCAGAACAGGCATCTCGCGGGCCGGATAAAACTCATGCTGAAGGGAATGGTATGCTCATCGGCTAGCCGGATGCCAGCTCTGAGCGTAAAAACAGAAGGAAACGCTCACCGCGACGACAATGTAGACAAGAAAACACGACGTTAAAGGGTTCGGGATGGAATTTCTTGCTCGGCGGGCGGTCAGCTGTCGACCAATCAGCGGCGTTGCAGATCCGTTTCTAATAAATTTCCAGAATTTCGACGATTAAATCGTTCGCGACTTTGCAAAGCTCTTGATTTACGTTTTGTGGAAGTCTGTATCTCTTTGTACATGTCCCTCCTACGCTCCTCCGTCTGGCGACTATCCTCTCGGCTTACCGCAATACGACCAATTCAAAACACCCTTGCGCCCAAATTCTCCTCTCTACACAAACGGATGGATGCGCCAGTCCCCACGGCAGTAATGCAACGACAAAAAAATGCCCCAAACAAGCCCTTCGAGGGCAAACGACAAAAGAATAAGAAGGCGAAGGTCTCCAAGGACCGCACAAAGAGCGATGGGTTCGACGAAGTCCTACAAGCCGACATCGATAAACTACTAAAGCGCAACCGCATCGAACAAGACGGTCCTCAAAATGCGATCGAATCCCCATCCGACCTCCCCGAGGCGTTCACCGAGCTTGAAGTGAAGGTTACTGAGCTTTCGTCGACCGGAGATGGCCTGGCGCTTTCGGAGAATGGAACCCACGTCTTTGTGGTGCCGTTTACAGTCCCTGGAGATAAGGCGCGCATTAAGGTCGTGCGCCACTTCCCCGAGCTGTCATACAGCACTGCTGATTTTCTCGGCGTTCTGGAGCCCGGACCCCTGCGAGATGACTCGCGAATCAAGTGTGGCTATTTTGCGCAGTGCTCAGGCTGTCAATTGCAGATGATGTCTTACGAGGAACAGCTTGCCCACAAGCGACGGATCGTGGAGAAGGCCTATGCTAACTTTTCCGGTTTGGTTCCGGAGCTTGTCCCTAAAATTGGAGAGACATTTCCTTCTCCCATGCAATTTGGATACCGCACAAAATTAACGCCGCATTTTACATTGGGTGGCGCTCGCAAACCTAAGGTGTGGTCTCCAGATGAGCCGACTATTGTCCCGCCCATCGGGTTCTCGCCCAAGGGCCGAAGAGGAGAGATGGACATCGAAGATTGTCCGCTAGGTACGGACATTGTCCGTCGTGGTCTTACGAGTGAGAGAAAGCGGGTGACTGAGAATATCCGTAAATATGGAAGGGGTGCCACTATCCTCTTGCGGGAATCAACTACTCGGGTCCCTAAAGAGGAGACACCTGAGGCTGGAAAGAACACAAATGATTTCCTTACCCCAGGGTCAGATACCGGCGACTTGATCCAAGTCGAACATGAGAAGTACACTGTCGAGAAACGGTGTATCAAAGACCAGAACGCCAAAACAGTCGAGTATGTCGACGACTATATCTTCAGCAACAAAGCAGGTGCTTTCTTCCAAAACAACAACTCTATTCTTTCTGGCTTCACAGAGTTCATTCGCTCCCAAGCCATCCCTGCCGGCAACGACCAAGACCCAAAGCCTATTAAATACTTATTGGACGCATACTCTGGCTCGGGACTGTTCACTATCACTCTATCACCACTCTTCAAGTCAAGTCTTGGTGTCGATGTCGCCGGCGACTCCATCATTTCCGCGCGCGAGAACGTTCGCGCCAACAACTTGCCAAGTACTGGATTTGCTGCTGCAGATGCTGCCGTCCTCTTCAAGGATGTTCCTTACCCAGCCGGCCAGACCCTACTCGTCATCGACCCACCTCGAAAGGGCTGTTCCGAAGACTTCCTTCAACAGCTTCTCTCATTTAAGCCTCGCCGTGTGGTCTATGTCAGTTGCAATGTCCATACCCAGGCCCGCGATGTTGCCGTCATGGTACAAGGAGACGAGACGAAGAATATCCGATATGAGATCGAAAGTATCCGTGGGTTCGACTTCTTCCCACAGACTGGACATGTTGAGGGTGTGGCTATTCTGAACAGGGCTACATTTCCCCCTAAAGAAGAGTCGGCATGATTGGATTCGTAATACTTTGCATATTCCTCGAGGCGTTAAGGGACTAGACTACAAAAATAATGGAAAGCACAGGGATGAAAGGCGAATTTTGCATTTTTCGTACGCTTCAAGAATAGCTATCACAAAATCAGACCACAACTAATCTCCCTCTATCTATTCGGGAACACCAGATGTAGCGTACCAAGAACCCAGCTCCCATGCCACCCGCCCCGGACAAGATAAGATGAAAAGGATAGCACGGTTTGAAGGGAAAACGTCAGGAAGAGCAGAAGACATGAGAACCGAGGACTGAGGACTATGAACAAGGCGTGTCCAGCTACATAGGCTGGCAAGGGACATGAGAACGAGGAATATCATCCAGAAAGATCTTAACGTATTTAAGAGCTTCCAGGGCCACCGAGCAAAGCGAATCTTCGCACAATGCTGGGACCAATCTCGTCGTACTCGGCCTTGGTGTGGCAGTAGCTTCGGAACTCAGGTGTCTGACCCAGCAGACTACCTCCGAACCAGGGACCGTGGCGTTGACGCTTGTGTGTTACAACAGCCACATCCAAGCCACCACTGCGGGCACCACCGCTGCGAGCTTCAGATGCACGGATGCGAGCATCCACCAGGTGACGAATGTCACGTTGCAGACGACGGCCGAAGTCCTTGTACAAGGTGGATCCACCAGACAGGACAATGTTCTTATAGAGACCTCTTCGCACATCGATGGGCGACGATTGAATGACACCATCAACAACGTTAGGAAGAGGGGTCAAGAAGTCGGAAGAGTAGATTTCGGGGTTGAAGAAGATCTCCGGGGCGAGGAAACGCTCGTATCCAATATCGATGTTGATGCTGCGGCCATTGGGAGAGGTAACAGTGTGGTTGAGGAAACGATCGGGCTCCCGGTCGTATCGGGCGAATTCCTTAACAATATCGGGGCTCACGTAACAGTATTCCTCCTTCACCTTCTCGGCGGTCTTCAAGCTGCTGTCCGGCTCACCGCGGTCACGTAAGAGGCTCTGCACAAAGTATGTGATGTCTCGACCGGCAATAGGGATACTCTTGATGGAGGATCCAATAACGTAACCTTCAGCGACGGGGATAACGTGGGTGACACCGTCACCGGAGTCGATCACAGTTCCGGTAAGGGAGCGGTCGGTGACCTTGGACGAGGTCCATGAGGCAGCAAGGGCAAGCACGGCTTGAACGGCAATATAAAGACCGGCGCAGTTGAAGGACTCGAACATAATCTCGGCGGTGTTTTCACGGTTCTCGGGAGGGTTGAGTGGCTAGATTCGTGACGTTTATCAGTTATCGTGCTCCACCTTGATGCAGTCTGCGGGGAGCCATGGACATTGTGCTTACTGGTTCGGTGAGGAGGAAGTAGTGGTCTTCGGGCTCGACACGGAGGTATTTGAAGATCGAATTGGACCAGAAACGTTCCATGTAATCCCAGTTCTCGATCTGTCCGTGACGAATGGGGTAGTTCACACCGTATCCGGGACCGTTGCCAGCAGCCAGAGCCTCATCGCCGATGAAGAAGTCCAAATCCTCAGTGCCACGCTTCGCAGACAAGTTGGAGCTGGCACCGCCGCCGCCGCCTAGGAAGGAAGGCTTGTTCGCAACCGCAGGCCGCGAGCCTGAGCTTCCAGCGCTCCCAGCACCAGCCTTAGTCGCAATTGCTGTAGGGAAAACAAAAG
>JAOYNU010150489.1:0-20690 GCA_026745395.1 Tympanopsis confertula
GCTACGTAGGTCGAGATGGCATTAGAGTGGTCTGATAATGATAAATCTCAGGCCAACCGACAAGACGAGCCAACTCACTCGGTGACAACAGACATGGTGCCAAGGCCAAGGCCAAATCCCAATCCCCTCCAAGTCGGCACGTGTCGGGCGACAGTCAGGCGTTTGATCTCAAGAACAGGCCATGATGATGACTTGATGGCTACTTCCTTATTACTTTAGCGTCAGAGCCGCCGCTCAACCCGATGGCCAATCAGAATCAAAGCTGAGTGGGTCCAGGCACCACTCGTATTCGGGTTCGCGTTTCTACCACTTTTAACTTTTGTGTCTGGTATCTGGGTCTGGGGAAACGAAGGCAACCTTCGTTGGTTGTGGCTGCGGGTTGCTGCGATAAACAAGTCAATTCGGCTTGTAAAATAAATATCTGTATCAACATAAATATCATGGCCGCCACCTCAGATCCTCTCAACAACGCTTCCCTGGTGGCGACGAGAGTGTAGTGGATACCAACCTCCACCTTCTCTTCTCTTAGAATTTCGCAGCGAGTCAAGCCAGATCTTTCCTGCCGACAAGGGTTCTTCGATTTACGTATCGGTAAAGGCTTTGTCGATTTGTCCGCGCGCCCTTCGCCCTTGTCTCTTGGCCTCCTCTCCTCCTATTAAACCTTGACCGCCCGGCCGCCCTCGTCTGTCTACATCTTATCTTTGCAACTAACTCCCTCTCCACCGCATTCCTTTGGCCATTGTCTTGTAGTAGGGAGCTCGACGAGATGGCGCATTTTGCGTGGGTTTTGCCTCACAACGTCTCTCTCTCTCTCTCTCTCTCTCTCTCACTGTTGGGCGCAACACGCTAATCTTTGTCCCAGGAACTCGACCGCCATCTCTTTTGGCGCTGGCTTCAACCAGACACAAAACTACTTTGACGTCCTTGACGAAGTTACAAAATACAATGTGCAGCTCAACCCGATTGAACGCATGTGGGCGGCCTGGTATGTTTGGATGCAGAACGACGTCCTTGCAACGGGCGCCGCGAGCTTCATCCTTCATGAGCTTGTCTACTTTGGCCGGAGTATACCGTTCATAATCTGCGACCTGATCCCCTACTTCCACAAGTACAAGATTCAAAGCGTACGTGTCTGCACAACTCTCTCCCTCTCTCTCTCATCAGACCCTCCCTCGAGCTTCGTCAGAGCTGACGTCGTCGAATCTCATCGCAGGCAAAAATTCCCACCTTGAAGGAACAATGGGACTGCGCCCTCCTTGTTCTCCTCAGCCACGTCACCGTCGAGCTCCCTCAGATTTGGCTTTTCCATCCGATGGCCACCCACTTCGGCATGGAGTACAGCCTGCCATTCCCTCCTTTATGGAAGATGGCCTTCCAAATCGCCGTCTTCTTTGTCTTGGAGGACACTTGGCATTACTGGTTCCACCGCGCCCTGCACTACGGCCCCCTATACAAGGCGATTCACAAAATGCATCACTTCTACTCAGCTCCCTTCGGTATCGCCTCCGAGTACTCGTCCCCGATCGAGGTCATGCTTCTTGGTCTCGGCATTGTTGGAATCCCCGTCGTGTGGGTTTCGATTACCCATGATCTTCATCTCGTCACAATGTTTTCCTGGATCTTCCTGCGCCTCATGCAGGCAATCGATGCCCACAGTGGATACGATTATCCCTGGAGCCTGCGCCACATCCTTCCCTTTTGGGCCGGTGCTCAGCATCACGACTTGCACCACGAAAAGTTTATTGGCAATTACGCCTCAAGCTTCCGTTGGTGGGACTACATGCTTGACACCGAGGCCGGCCCGGAGGCTCAGAAAAGGAGGCGGGAAAGGAAGGTCCAGGCCGCCAAGGCCAACAAGGTTCACTAAAGCACCGCTGGGACGATGCTTCACGGTTCTCTTTAGGACATGGGATGGATGCATCATGAGAGCTGGTCGCGGTATCTGATAGAGCGCGATATGCAGTTGCATGCAGCTCCAGAGGTGTGTGTGTGTGTGTGTGTACCTTGGGCAACCGAGGAGCAGTAGGGGGGGCTGGCGATGAGAACGTCATGTACATAGACTGAGGCGACCCCAGAGACTTTGAGGTTTCGCCATACCGTAATAATGCTTAGACTTGTCTGTTTCGTTGAAGAATATTATTGAAAACCACAACCATAAAAAGAAACAAAAAGAATAGTGTGAATTGTCTCGCATAATATACGGCTCCTAACGACTTTGGCAGCAGTCACCCGCTTCGGTGGCTGCCCTGTCAAGTGAGGCCTTCAGGTTGGGGCTCGCGCCGTCTTCGTCCTCAGCTGCGCCAAAATCTCTGGCAATCATATCGCAGGCGTTAGCCAGGGCCACATCCAGCTTCGATAGGCCCCTGGGATTGTGTGTTGTCCAGCGAATCAATGTCGTGTTATACACCTAGAGTCCCACAACGTTAAGGCCCGAGTCCTGACGCAGACAAAACTTGTACGCACATTGACCCATTCGGGATGGTGGTTCCGGATCTTGCACTGCAGGGACACTGCCGTCATGAAATCCTGCCTTGGTGTCAATGAATCTATCTCCAAGGCCGGCCGGCCGGTCAAGGTCTTGCAAGGTGCATGCATCCTTACCCAGGTCTTTGCAAAGGTTTTGAATCTGAAAGTTCTTTCCAGACCCTCGCCTGACTCGGTCAAAGACCACTTGCCTCCGGAGTCTTTGAGCAGGGGCCCAAGAGCCTCGGTGAGCGCACTCTCGTCACTCCCGCGAGAAAACTTGGGTGCCATGCTGCCGCTGCTGGCACACGAGAGCAATCTGGTTTGATGATATGAGAATTGCGCAAGCGGGAGGCGGAGACGCATGGCCGGGCACGGATATATGTAGACTATAATATAATCGGGAAAAGTGTGTGGGGTTTATGATTGAGGTTTGATGCTACCTACTACAACAAAATTGTCGATTTCTTATTCACTACAACGTGTGCAGAGATGGGCCGACCCGACACAGACCACATCTTTAAAGAAAAGAGCAAACATGATTCCAACGCCCTGGACCCCAAAAGCCAAGTTATTCGTAGACCAATGAACGCCCCCCATGGCTCGTATGATGTTACGTCACGTGAGTTCTGGAGCCAATCTATTCCGCCCCCCAGCTCCCAAGGGGTTTCCCGTCATTCATACGAGTTGGGCAAGCCGTCCGTAGTAGAGTGCCTGTTGAAACAGTGTGAGCCGTGGATACGATTCCAAGCACTAAGAGAGCGACACATGCCAAGTCTACCTACGACTGCTGGGTCTCAAAGTTTTGGGAGTATGCACCGCCATCCGAGGCGTCGTTGACATCGGGTCTTTCGGTAAGATTTTCATGAGCAAGGCCTGCGACGGCCTGCGCGACCGGGTCCATGGGTGTCCCATCGCGCACCGATGGGTCCATCGGTGCCTCCGTCATTGGTGCATCCTCTGTGCCCGAAATAGGGGGAGGGGGCCCATGAAGGTTGACATTGGGAGGCGACGGCGGTAGGTCCAGTCCAGCCTCAACCATTCGGTTCTGTATAGAGATGAGATATTCGCGGAGAGCAAAGTTCTCCATCTGGAGGCTCTTGAAGTCATTCTCGAGTCTCGAATAGTCCTGAACCTGAACCTCGAGCTTCTTGATGTAAGCATCCTTGCGCTGGCGAAAGGCGCGCTATAATGGAAGAAAGAAAACGCAGTCAGTAACAATGTGGAGACTCCCCAGCTGCATGATCCAAGACACGCATGCACGGCCTCAGAAAATGAGTCATGGCCGGAAGCTGGACAAAAAAAAGCCGGCTTGACTGATAAAGGTGAGTCGCAAAAGTGACTGCAGATAAAATTTGATATAAAACCAAACTCACCTGCGCAGCACGGTTCTGTGCGGCCCTCTTTGATTGTGACAGCTCTCGCTTCGCTTTACGTCCCTCGCTCGAAAGATCCTGAGACGGAGACCCGCCCGGAATAGCTCCTGGATGAGGTGCTGTTGCAACTGCCATGAGTGCTGACGCGCCAGCCATGGGTGTGCCAGCGAGGGACGTGCCAGTCATGGAACTGCCAGTCATGGGAGGCTGCGAAACGGCACCGAGAGGGACCTGGTGTACGTGGGGCTGTTGAGGAGCGTTCACGGGCATCATATTCGCTGTCGGCGCCACCGTGACATTTGGTGCGCGGAGATCTGGATGAATATACTGCTCCGCGTTGGCCAGGGCTTGAGCGACGTCTTGATGGGCGACGGGCTCGTACTCGTGGGCAGGCTGAGCAGTCTGAACGGGAACAGTTTGAACAGGCTGGACAGGCTGCTGCTCCTGCGGAGCCTGCTCAACGACTTGTTGAAGAGGGCGGGTGGCTTGGATAGCCTGAGTCGCGCGAGGAGAAGAGCGAGCTCTCTTTGCTGCAGCAGTGTTGGGACTGGTGGTGGTCAAGGCCTCAGCCGCAAGAACGGCGTCTGAGGGCGAAGGAATGTCAGCAGCAAGCAAAGATAAGTCATGGAATCAGATATGTATGATGATTACGGACACGACGGCTATGAGAAGCGGCCGTCATCCCCCGGAGGATAAGATGGAGAGGCAGGTCAGACAAGTGTCAGACGCGCGATTCGGGATGGCTGGACATGCAAATAAGTTGTCATTGGGGTTCAGCAACGAAAACGAGGCCGCCATGCAACGCAGACTTCCCCAGCATGCTGAGAAAAACGCAAAAGCATGATGATGAGATGGATTTATCTGGACGTGCCCGCCATTGATGGACGACACTCGGTGCCATTTGACAGGATTGCATTGCGCAAATGCTTGTTTCGACGACCCATCGTCAAAGAGACGCCAACAGGGCCATCCGGACGAGGGTGACAAATCAAACGTGCCCTCGAAACGAAGAAGGTACATTTGTGATGAGGTAAACACATGGACCGGACCCCCAGTCGGCGCTGGGACGTCGACCAAGGAGGGAAAATGGAGTGTGGAAAGGACGGATGGGTGGATGGAGAGGAGGCCGTGAGGCGACACGATGCGAGATTGGTGCCGTCAAGCGGGCTGGGCAAATATCACAACAACTCACCGGCATGGCCTTCGGTTTTAATGCCGTCTTTAGAGGGCATCTCGTCAGCAAGTTGCTTTGGGATCTGACTCAGCAGGCTCGACGACGACGCGTTTTTTGCTGGTTGTCTCGCGCTTTTGGGGAATTGATGACTTTGCAGTTTGTTCGCGGCTGGGGGTTTGAATTTTTAGAGTGGCGGCGGCCTAAGACGATTTGTCATGCGCACGAGCCCGAAGCCCGGCTCGTCCGGGCACGTGATATAAATATCTCATCGTACTCGTCACGTGCCGCTTCCTACCACCCCCACATATTATTCCTGCCGGATGTAACTTCGACAATCCCGGCGAAGAGTATACGTTCCTATGTATGCCCTCTCCTGAAAATAACTTTACGCCATTATTACTTGCATAGATCTAAATTCATAACCAATTTCACTCGGAAGTCGCCGTTGCAAGCCTTATCCTTTGTTTCTAAGTATCCAATTCAGAGTAACCCATGTAGCAGTTATAATACCACTGTTAGGGTCGATGGATGGGTGGACCCTACATATTCTTCCAGATTACTTGCACAAGGCGAGTCCACACACTCACTATGCGGATCATGGGTTGCATTTCTATAATAACCAAGGTTCGCACATATGGGCGAAGGCGATGCTGACATACATTGGCCTACGTGTTGAATAAACGACTGGTCAGTAACGTGGAGACGATGCTTGGATCTTAAATCCGCCACCAGCCTCATCAGCTCGAATCCGCCCACTCGCTATGTATTTGAAGATATATATGCTGAAACGCAGAATCCGAGAGAGCCATCATGAATACGAGTTGCCCAAGTCATGTTCCTGGATAGGATGTTAGCAGCAATGAAGCAATGGGTGGATCGATCGATCGATCGACAAGATGACAACCCACTTTCAGATACTCAGGCCCTTTCTCATGATACTCCTCCTTGGTAACTCTTGCCGTTCGCCATGCATCGCCGCCAACCCAGTCCGCCGCCCCTCTCCACGCGTCCAGTAAGCCATCTTTGGCTCGCCGAACGTGCAAAGGAGCTTCTGCCGCAAGCAACGGCATGAGGCCGGTACGGAGACGCTCGTCAAAGTTGGCAAACAGGGTGTTCCCGCCAGTGAGGAAGATGTCCCTGAGGAACTCCTCCCGAGGCGGCATGTCGGATCCCGTCGGACGATGCGTCAGCACGTCGCCAATGATCTCGACAAGGCCGGCTTGGTCCACGCCCGCGATCGACGGTCGGAATATAACTTCAGGCACCCGAATACGCTCAACGTTGAGGTGTATCTGGTTGAGTTCGGCTTGCGACCCGGGGTTGAATGGTCGCGGACCGCGCGTGAAGGCATGCAGAAGCGACTTGCTCCAGTCGTTTTGCGCCTCGTGCGTATGCTCGTAGGTGAAGGCGTCGTCGTAGCGCAGCAGGTCCTGCTCGAGGCCACGTAATGTGGCCATCAGGTCTTCCTCCTCCTGCTCGTCATCGCTGTTATCTCCAACGGCGATTGTGCGGTAGACGCCCCAGTCATCGTCGTTGGCCCCAAAGTCGTCGTCGTCGCCGCCTCGCCGCCGTTTCTTAGTCGGGGTGTCGGATGCGAGGTTGGCGATATTCTTCATGCGCATCTGCGAAGCAAGGGTCTTGCGGTTGCCGAGGTCCTGCTTGAGGCGGTCCCGCTCTTTCATCTTTTGCAGCGTGGTCAGCCGAGCTTTCCTCCTTTCCTCCAGCCAACCTTCAAGGTCGCCTTCGCGTCTCTCCACGTCCAGTCGTTGCGCCTCGGCGATTCTGGCTTTCTCAGCTTCCTTCTCGGCCCTGGCGCGCATGCGTGCGTCGTAGTTGGACTTCATGAGTTTTTGCTGCCGCTTCGCCTTGATGCCGGTGTCATCAAGCTCCTCGTCGGGGACATGGAGCAAATCAAAGACGGGGATCTCGTCCTCCTCCACGTCACCGCCCACATCCTTTGTCCGGGCTTTTTTGATGGACTTCTCAAGCTCCCTGATGGTTCGCTCCAGAGCCGCCTCGTCCTTCATTTCCTCCGCATCAAGCAGCCGTTTAGTTTCTTTCTTGGTTTCGTTCTCAAGTCGTGCCTGCAGTCTCTTGTAGTACTCGAGTTCCTCTTCCTTCTTGACGAGTTTCTCCAAGCGCATCTTGGCCGCCTGCTCTTGCAGCCGCCTGCCGCTTTCCTTTTTCCTCTCTGCGATTCTCGCCAGCTCCTCCTCGCTCTTCTTTACCACCACTTCCTCCGTGAAGGGGTACTGGACGACGACATCGCGGTCTTCTAGCCCTGTCCAGTCAACGTAGCCACCGAGTTCCTCGTCGTAATCTTTGGACACGTAGCCAAAGTCCCGTACCATGCTCTCTGCTTGCTGCACGTTTGTCTTGCCGCCAAAAGACGGATACTTCAACCTGATGAGCTTCAGCAGGTATTCGGCCGCATGGTAGCCGCCCCAGTTCAGTCTGATGGCCTGCGAGAGCATGGCTTTGCAGTTGTAGACTGGTATCACATGCGTCGAAGTATAACCGGATGACACGACAAGGCCGGTACTGCCCTTGTTGTATCTGTACGAAAACAGCGAGTCGATCCCAAAAGCCAGGGATGGCGCGTTGTAGCACTCGAATATTATCTCGGACATTGCTGGAGATTGACTTGAGGTCAGTCCTGTTGTACAGATGGGAGCAGTTATATTGGGGGGGGGTCCGATGCCGACGCACTCTTGCGGGCATAGGGCAGGTTTGCGACCGCTTCTGTCATGACGACCGGCTTGTCTATTCCACCTTCTACGCCGTTGAGGCCCATTTTGATAAAGACATAGTCAAGGACCTGCTCCATGACGTCCCAATTCGTGACGATGCCAGTCCCTTGCTCAAACGCATTTTTTGTGTGGCTTCGTGAAGTCGCATCGTAGTAGCAGTCGTTCCCAGCAAACGTGTACGTCTTTCCGAGCTTGCGCTCTCGGAATCTGGACATTTGAGGCGGCAGGATAAGCCGAGGATTCGCCTCAAAGGACCAGCCCGCACGGACGGCCGAGGACCCTGTGCGTGATAATCATGGTCAGCATGGGAGGCAGCCTCCGTGAGACGATTCGGGTTGATGAGCGCACCATTGTCGATCACTATCGCGGTGGTGTCGGCTGGCCGTGTTCTGGCGGTCTCGTAGCCATCGACCTGGGGCGGAACGAACTTGTCGAATCGTGCTTCCTTGATTGGGTATATGTTGACGGGCGGGTAGGTTCTCGTAGGCTGCGCATGAGCATCGTTGGTGGCGGAGGGCGACATTGCGTCACGTTTGCGATCGTGTTGGGACCATAACAATACGGATCATGACAATATGCCTTATGCTTGAGAGCCGTCGTGTTCACGTTCAAAAGCAGGCAAGGCTACCAACGAGGCTGGGTGCAGCAGGGAAGTGATTGGCATGCGCAGCTGGCAGTCGCATTGGCAAAGGTTGCCGGACTGACCACTTATCTCGATCATCAAAAGTTGTTGAACCCATAATATGGCTCGAGGAGAGATATAGAACCGTATGGGAGTAATAGTCATTATACCTATCTGCTCTATACCAAGCACATAGGCAAGAGTACTGCAACCTTCTTCATGTATGCCCAGCAGTTTACACCCTGTCTTGTACGATGCCCCCTTACACATTACAGTGCCTCATACTGGGGGCTTCAAGTTTTGAGTTTCTAGAGAAATTCAGCATGAAAACGCCAAAGGCGTGTCGAACAAATGCGGATGGATTCCTTACGCTCGAGATGGAAAAGGACATTGGACTGATAGTTCTTGAACATCTGGGCGACCAGCTCGACATTCATGTTTTGGATGTTAATCCCCTAATCGGCCGAGCCCGTCAACGTTAAAATCATGCTGAAAAGGCCTGAAGAATTGGCCCCGGCCTTACCTGGAGGGACTGGTTCATCATCACAACGGCCTCGTTGAGTTTTTCCTATATCTGGCAGTCAGAGCGCGTAGAGACTACGCCAAGATCCGTGACGCTGGACGCACAACGTTGGTGATGATGCGAGCAAGCAGGAGGTTCTGCTGATGCTCGTGCGGGCTCTCCTGATATTGACATCAGCCCAATTCGCTAATCACGATAGCAATATCGGTAGCGCTCACCATCTCGTATATGACTTTTTTTTTTGGGCGGGTGGTATTACGTACGGAATGTGGCGGTTTATTGTAGTTGTAGATAGATAGATATGGAGGGGCAGGAACCGCGATGTGGTTATATCTTTTGCCACCCCAACATCCATCGTCCCACCGAGAACTCCTTTGTCGGAATTGTACGAAAAATGGCTGCACCTACAGAAGCACAGCTCGTGCATCAAGAGACGATCGAGGAGCTGGACATCCACTCCGTCGACAAAACGTTTCGCAACCCATCCTGGCGGCCCAACCAGCGCCGCAACAAAAACATCAAAACCATACTGCTCGACGCGCAAAAGCGCGAGGCCTCGACCATCGCGACGCCTGCGACTCAAGACGACAGCGTCGACGAGTCCGGCGCCTCAACGCCTGCCAGCGGCAACAACTCGGGCCCGAACCTCTCCCAGGCCTCGCAGAGCCTGTCCAAGCTGGTTCTTGAAAAATCGCTGAGGTCCGGCGGTGGTGCAGTGCCTACAGGAACGGCACTGACAACAGCGTCATCAGCTACGTATACAAACATCGAGAGCGCACCATCCGTGGCACACAAAAAGCACTACTGCGACGTGACGGGCCTGCCGGCGCTGTATCTCGACCCAAAGACACGGTTGCGTTACCACGACAAGGAGGTGTTTGGCCTGATCAGAGGACTGCCACAAGGCGTCGCGGAAGGGTATCTCGAGGCGCGCGGCGCGCACACGGTCCTGAAATGAGGGAAAGCAGATGCACGGTAAAGCGAGCGCTGTAATACCACGGTTTGTTTGCACAGACGGGATGATGGGACGGCGCATACGATGATGAAGGATGATAACGAGAATGGCTATGAGAACATCATTTGCACAACGCCAGGTACTGGCATTTCCGACCGTCGAAATCAGGCATCCCCTATGGAAGAGCAGCAGACGCCCCGGCTTATGGTCGTGTCTATTCTTCGCCGCAACATATTACCGTGAACGTACAGGGGAACGTCCTGGTTACCTGAGCTTCGGTGGCCCGGCTATCGCGGCGAGATGCTTGGAAAACCCATTTGTTCTGACCAAGGTCGAGGCCTCCAGTTTCAATCCAGGGCCTTCCTGCCAATCTCACAGGAGGAACGTAGGTTCGACAAAGCGTTATCTGGTTGACATGTTGGTACGGGGTGAAGCACCAACGCAAAGTTTCTGTGATTTTGGAGAACTTTTTCTTAACAACTTGCTGCCAGCTGGTGACCTGAGGATCGATTGGCCACAGCTGCTCAAACCTTCGAATCTCACGTGATCCTTATCAAGGACAACTTTCGTCAAGATTATTGTTATTCCGTTCCATACTGGAAATTCATAGATAGAGCAATTGATCATGTCTCCTGGCTTGGAGTAGAAAGTTCCCTATCGTATGTCTTCAGACTCTATATCCAACTAACTACTGTATCACGCTACCATTGGCTGGCTCTTAATTATATTGCGACGGGACTGCCCACCGCCAAATCCGAGCGCGCCCTCGATATAGGTTTTCGCTCAACTCTCAAATATAATAACGTCTCTATACACCATTTCGTAGCACTGGCTCGAACTTATCCTCGGTCTCGTGCGCTACGTCCACGCCCCACCAACCAAAACAATCATCCTACGCACGACATACGGCCAGGATAAGATGTCTTCGCTGTGGTTGTCGGATTCGCAAAGTTAGTCGCGGGCCTTTGTCTCGGGGCCCAAAAGAAAGACTATCCTGGCTGACGATGGCGCTTCCCTGTTCTAGAAATCGGAGTCGCATTCTGCACAGGCGGTATGTTTCGCGCGCTGCGTGCCCAAGGCCGACCGATCCCGCGGCAGCAAGGCGGAACCCGGAGCTTGGCTGGCTGAGAGATTTATCCAACGTCCTGACTTGTCTTTGATCTGCAGGGGGCTTCTTCCTCGTTGGTGGAGTTCTGCTCTTCTTCGATCGGGCCATGCTGGCCATGGGCAATGTGCGATTTCTCCTCGTGTCTGCGACGCAACCATCTGTCCCAGCTGATACTGACGCTGGTCTCAACTCAGGTTCTCTTCCTCATAGGTCTTACAATAATAATCGGCCTGCAAAAGACGGCGTCCTTCTTTGCGCGCAAGCAAAAGCTCAAAGGCACAGCGGCATTCTTCGGCGGCCTGGCTCTCATATTACTCCGCTGGCCGCTTGTTGGGTTCCTGGTCGAGCTTTACGGCATCTTTGTCCTTTTTGGCGACTTTCTTGGCACGATCGCTGGCTTCGCGCGCAACACCCCTATTGTGGGCCCGTATATCGGGTCTGCCGTGGACGCTACGGGAGTTGGCTCGACCAGGCGCAACGCCGAGCTTCCGGTTTGAGAGGCCCGCGTGTCTATCTGGGGCATGCATACATATATACACAAAACCTTTGGGAGGGTCATTACCGCATGGGAAAAAATGTGCGAGGCATGGGCATGTACGAGGGGACCAGCTTTGCTTGTTCACAATGGCTTGATTACGATGCAAAAGACATCATGGGACGTTGGACGAGGCGTTGGTCGGCGTGGTGCAGTCGATCCAAATCACCTGGATCTAGGCGCGGGTTGAATAGCCCGTATATAATGTGTAAATGAATATTATAGAGCACTGTCACCCCATATCCCAATGGCCTGTTTCATATCTCTATGCCACATCAATGAAGTCGGCCGGGGTTCTCGCTGGATTTACTCTTTGGGAAACTGTTGGGCTCCCCCGCAAGGAATATGGTCGTTATATATAAGACTGGGGGGGATACTTTTAATTGGCCGAGTGCGATATCATGCTCGTGGTTTGGCTCATAATGTCAGCGAGCGAGTGGGCGCAATCCGCCTCACCCAACACCCTCCCTATCTGCGTCTCAAGCAACACGACTTCCTGGCCGAATCGTCAGGCCCAAGTCAACACCGTCCATTCTCGTTCCGCTCTGGATTCCTTTTCAGTAGCTCAGTTTGATGAGGTAGTCGGCAAGACCCCCTGCGGCAGTGTTGGCGCTCGGGGCAGGGCTGGTGTTGTTGTGATGAGCAACAATGACGGTCTGCTTGGTGGCGCAGATGGCAACGCCTTCCTTGTGCTTTTCGGTGTCTTTGTCGTCCTTGGCCTAAGGGACAGTCATGTAACGTCAGACGGTCGATTCTGTTTTTGTTTTTTTTGGAGGAGGAGGGTAAAATTTCAAGTACGTCTTGAGGGAAGGGAAGGGGGGGGGAGAGAAAAGAGGTGATGGAGAGGGAGAGGAAAAGGGAGGGGGAGAGGAGAGGGAAAAGGAGAGGAAAGGGGCCGTGATCATCATACTGCGCGTGCGTAGGCGACACCGCCGTCGGCCCTCGTCAGAACGAAGCGCTCCCCGGCAATGTAAAGTCCGTCGCTGAGGAGTTTCGCAATCACGTCGGTATCTTCCTTGGCGATCGCAGACAGGTTCTTCATCTCTTCGGGCTTGAGCTGCAGCAGCCATGTGTCAGCCGGGCCTTACGCCAACAATCTCGGCGGTCGACGCAAACTCACGTCAAAGCCGGGAGATGCAGCCCACACGCTGTCACCGGCAAGGCTGATGATGGCAGCCTTGTCAATGAAGCCGCTGCCGACGAGGCTGTGAGGCAACCAGTCAGCCATCTGTGCCCTTGTACAGTTTCATTGTTTGAGGGTTTGCAATGCGACCGTCGCAAGCCTCTTGGGAGTCGGTCCCCAGGCGTCGAAATGGATGGATGGATGGATGGGATTGGATCGAATCTACCTCGTATCGATGTACTCTATTTGAACGGAGGTTTCGCAGTTAGCCCGGACCGGCCGCTCTCACGACACCAAAGCGCGAGGTGGGGGTGATGTCTTACGTTGCCACGACATTTTGGATCTTCAGGATAACTCGAGACGGTGTTGAAAAGAGAGCAGTTTGTTTTTTTCTCTTCCTTTTCCGGCTTTGGGCAGGGAACAAGGTGAGAGGCGCGAGACTCGGAGTTAAAAAGAACCTCAGGTAAAAGGAGGAGAGAGGTCCAAGTCGGTGTGGAGGCGTTGATGCGTTCAAGACTGGGATATAGTTACGTGTAGGTGCCAGGAGGTGAGGTGAGCTGGTAAAGCTGGTAAAAGTAGTGGGGTTGTTGTTTTTTTTCCTCCCCGAATCTTGCCTTGATGTTCATTTCGTCTCTTTGGTCTCCACACATGACAAGGACGGAGGCAAGCGACAAGTCGAGCAAATCAAAGCCCGCCCAAATCGACCCCGCAGCGGAGCATGCACGTGCTATCTGTATTGGTATATCTGACGATCAAGGGCTGCGAAGATTTGCTGTATAAAGAATCGCTTATCTGAAATCTAGCGCCTGACATCATACCTCTCCGAGAGAGAGAGAGAGAGAGAAAGAGGTCTCGTGATCCAGGTGGCGACCCGAAAGTTGCATGTCAATGGGCCATGCCAGCACGAAAAGACGTGGTTATATGGGCCTTTGGCCTGATGAAGCGGAACAACTCATGATGCTCGTGCCCGTGGGCTTGGCGCACGCACTGTGCAGACGTCTCTACTCACGTCACGGCCGTGACTAGCGGTCTATATCATCTATCGATACGTGTCTGGCAGTTTCGAGAGGAGAGGAATTGGGACCTACACGTAATGCGTGTCTGGGCGCTCATTGGACGAAATAAGATGTGTGTGCTGTAGGTGTTGGGGATACGTGACTGGCAAGTGTCGAGGACACGTCGATTTTCTTTTCCATGACAGAAAAAAAAGCCTCAGCAATCCTGCGGGACTATCCCGGAGTTGGTTTCAATTTACGAATCAAAGACAAAGACAAAGACATGACCCTAAACTCAGACAGCCTGAGACAAAAATGCTGGCCAATGTCTCTCGGAACAGCTGGAGCAGGACGAAAGATCAAGAACAATGACCACATTGACGTCGTGTATAGATAGGCTCTTGACACGGCAAGCGTTCCTGCTCGACGTTTGCCCCAGACGTCTAAAAATAGGGTACATCTATAAGCAAACTGGTATCGCGGCTTCGACTTGTTGGCTGTTTGTTGGCTGTTGCCCAAGCCATCACACGTAGGTCTCGGTGCGTGATGGTGACCCATCCTATCCTGTCCCCCTGGGTGCTGATCGCACCGGCGAGCACATTATTGGCGGCGCCGCACCGTGGATCGATGATTACCGTTGCAGCGCGTGCCGTGATCTTGGAAACGGGTAATTACGAGTGTACGTGACGAACAGGTCACTGGAGATCTGCGTGATCCTTTGATGGTCCCTGAGGCCGTGGCCAAGAGATCAAGCAGCAAACACAAACACGCATGTTTCGCCAGGTGGCGCGTACTTGAAACTCTGGGCCAATGTCCCTGCCTCGTCATCTCTTGGACATTTGAGTTGTGTGTGACGTCGTGATGCCATTGTGTGCGAGAGCTCATCAGGTCTGGAGAGGAGAGCTGTCGGTGATGGCTTAACAAGTCGCTCGCACTAGCGTTGTCTGGACACTTGCCCGTCAAGGATATACCTGTACGAACCCGTCATGTACGAGCGACAGAGATGTGTACTTGGCATCCGCAAGGGATTCTTCAGAAATCCTCTAATTTCACGTCGCAGAATCGAAGGAGGGGGGGTTTCCCAGGGCCAAATCGTGACCACCCCTGGTCATATGTCGGTGCCAACGTTGTGGTGAGTGAGTGGTGAGTGAGTGGTGAGTGAGTGAGTGAGTGAGTATGCCTGGTGTTTCTCAAAGGGGGCACGGAGGCGTGGCGACAAGCATGAGGATTGCGGCAACGCAAGGGACGACGACGGGTGATGAGGGGGGAAGAACGAAAGAATGAAAAGAAAAAGGGGGGAAAGCAAGCGTGCTGCCGCATCCCGTTTTCTCCGGTATCCGTGAGGCTCCGTTGCGTGACCTGAGTTCTGACAAGCTCCCCGGCGCACGCGCGTGGCGCCATCAGATCAAGGTGGCCGTCTCGTTTCTACCTGAGATTCCCTTGGGGGGGACGATCTGCACGGCCGCGGCTAAGCATGAGACGAGGAGGAGGAAAAATAACCACCAAGCACAGGTGAGAGTGAGTAACTCCAACGAACAGCCCACAGGATATAACGAGACGCCGTTGCGAACGAACGTCTCGAGGAGGAAAAGAAGAAAAGAAGGGGTCAGGGCAGGACCCAATGGGCCGTTGAAGGCGCCATGGCATCCCTGTCGCCGATCAACCTTTGGATGGGCTTATTCGAACTGGTCGCCCTATCAATCTCAAATAAATGGCATTGCGAGACAAGTACAAAGGGTTGAGGCCGTCAAGTAGCAACGAGCACAATCTGAGGAGGAAGATGATGAACCAGAACAAGGCAGCCACCTGCTGCTGTGAATCGTCAGCTTCAATCTTGAACCGAGAGAGGCCGCAGCTCTGGGCCGTGAGTGGTCGGCTGCCTGTGCCGGCTGTCATCAACGTCTGAGATGAGCCGTTTCCTTGCCTGGTGAATGGTTGGGGTCTGGATATTATTATTATTATTATTACATGTATGTGCCCTCCATCTTGTTTGTTCTTTCTTGTTCTCTCGCACTTGATCGATGTCGTCTGCGGCTCCACACTAACCACGTCTGGGTTCAAGATTCCAGACCAGAGACTATGCATCTACTCGTACTCCCCTCCTTGGAGAGGGATCTTTTGTCGTCGATATAATATAATATCTACACACCTTGACAAGTTAGACGTATACCAACCAGCCTTGCTTGGTCTTATGCCGGAATAATTGTCAACTGCCTTTCCAAGTGGGTCGTCTATCCCTCAAACGAGATGTTTGTTTTAAGCAGGGCGTGCCCTTCCTGCCAATTCCCAATTCCCACAAGACGCATAAACAATTCTGTTCTATTTCTGTCGTCTCGCCGTCTTATTTACATGTACGCAGACAACAAGAACAGAACTCATCCTACCTGTCCATCTTCCTCCACCTATACCACCACCACCTATCTATCTATCGCTTGCCCTCCCGTTGTCGGGGCACACGAGGCCGTTTTCTCGCTGGTTTCGTTTCGTTCGTATCGTATCAGGCTGCAACACACCGCACGAGAAGAAGGGCCACAAGCGACGACGCACGACGCCTTGGTCTGACCACCTCACAGCATCACCAGCACGACGCTGATGTTGCAGCAAGCCGGTCCCATGTTCTTCAAGGCCAGGAAGCCATCCTGGAGAAATTTGAAGGGCGCTGGGGGGGTCCCCGGCACCAGGAAGCCTGCAGTCGTGCAGCTCGTTCAAGATGCAACCCCGCACGGTCCTGACGCCCCGGTCCCTCCTGGACCAGGACATGATGTATCAGATCCTGGGATCCGGCCGGTTCTGCGAAGCCATCAAAGCGACCCCCAGGGTATCCTCTCAACGCCCGTCACCGCCGTTGCTGCTGCTGCTGCTGCTGCTGCTGCATTGGATCCTCAAAACGAGGAGCAGCAGCTGCCAGATACACAAAATCCCCGCGACTCCCCGTTGCAACCACCATCGTCATTACCATCACCACCATCATCATCACTATCACCACTATCACCACCACCACAACTATCAGTCCCTTCCGACCCAGAACCCCCCACAACCCCGGAATTCATCCTCTCCCCTCCGAATTCGCCGTTGCTGCCCACCGACACTGACCTGGATGGCATAGCGTATCGCTCCCAGAAGCCGTCACACCATCACAATCCCCATAATCTGTCGCAGAAGCCGTCCGCACTCGACCGGTCAGAAGAGCCGACGGATGAGTTGGAGCCGTGCGGGACAGGGGCTACAATAAAAGAAACAGAAAAAGAAGAAGAAGAAACAGAAAAGAAAGAAAAAGACATAGGAGAGACAGCAGTAATGACGGAGCAAAAAGTAGCCGCTGATAGCATGTCGCAGGAGCACCTGCAGAGGCCACGCACGAGCGGCGGACCGGCCCCTTCAGCGGGGCTGTCTGCCTTTGGTCGTGATGCCTTCGACAAGAGGATCTCGCGCGATGACCTTTACGTCAGAACGCAGACCTCTGCCAAGATCCCCTCGTATCATGTTCCCATCCGCTCAAACACCCTCTCGCCCATTGGCAACGCCTCCTCCGACTCTTTGTCCGTCTCAACAGCCCATGCTTACGGGACGGCGCCATTCGCCTCCTCCTCCAGCCTCCTCGGGATCGAGTCATCGATTGGCATGGCATTGGGAAGTCCCGGAGCCCCGCCATCCGAGCCCTACCCAGACTGGCAGCAAGAGGTGGCCCATCCAGAACACCACCAAGCAAGCACGAGCCCTGCCGAGCCCACCGAGGCCACCGAGGCACCGGCGAAGCCAAAGACAAAGTGGAGATTATTTGGCCGCTCAAAGAGCAAGAAGAGCCCCGAGTCGCCCGTTCTCGCCCGGAAACCCTCGCAGCTGCAATCAAAAATGATGCCTCGGTCCCAGTCCCGGGCAGCCGAGAACAAGCTTTCAAAGCCAAGCCCCCTTGTCGCCAGCGACTACGGCCATACCACCACCGTCACCTCGGGGGTCCAGAATGCCAGCTCAAAGCACAAGCCTCTCATGAGCCGGTCCAACACGGCGCCCATGGAGAATCTTGGACCCTACCGGGCACCTCCTCTGCAGACCGGTCACACCGAGAACCACCTCGGACACAAGGCCTCGCTGCGGTCCATGAACAAGGGCAACACCTCTACCCCCTTCCTCATCTCGCCTCCGATGCCAAAGCGTCCGGACAACAAGCCCTTCTTGGATATCGAAATCCCAAATGTCAAGATGGAGCGGTACAGTGTCATGTTCAGCACACTGCTGCAGGACAACCCCCACGCGCCTTATTCACAGGCGCAGGCACCAGCAACACGCGAGAACAATAACATGGCACAGCAGCCGGGCTCGCCCGACAAGTCGAGAAGCATCGGACAACGCAGTGAAGGACAGGAGACGGCAAGGCCACCATCGGAGCCCCAAGACCGAGAACCGGAACTCCCCACGCCCATACTCGAGGACCACTTCTTGCAGGAACAATGGCTCCAAGAGCAGCTGGCCCAGAAGCAGCCGCGTCGTGAAACCTCGCCGTCAAGCTCTGTCGCGTCCAACGCGCCGTCGTTCTCTCTCTTTCCGGCCACCCATGCGCGCGTGCCCAGCATACCCACAGCGATGACGCCTTTGGAGTCACGATCGCGATCAAACACCTCCCCCGCGTCCATGAGCCGGAAAGATGCGGCGCACATGCCACCGCAGCCGAAAAAGGCCAGCAGCGACCAGAGAACAACACCTGGGTCCGTCGTGGACTTGAGGCACGAGGCGCTGCGCTCAAACCCTCCGATGGAGTTCTACTTTGGGCCGGACCAGTCAGGCCTCGTGGAGTCTCCAACCACATACACCAAGAGCCCCCCCGGCCACGGTGGTGCCAACAACCACCCTCCGAGCCCTGCCGACATCATCAAGACCACCACCATCACGACCATCAGCGAGTCCATGGAGCTTCCCCACGCCATGACCACCGACGTCCCCGCCCAGCATTCTGCCGCGCCCATTTCGATGCCTTCGTCGAGAGCAAGCAGCATTCGCAAGCGGTCCCCTTCATCGGCGTCTTCCGTCAACACCACGCACACAAACGTCACCAAACCGTCGTTTGACGACGAGGCCCTCAACGATGCGGTCGAGATGTCCATTGCCCGCCAGATCAGCGTGTCCAGACAGCAGCGACACATGCTCCAGCCGCTCAAGGCGAGCAGCGCCAACAGAGCGAGGCGCGATGTCAGCAGCCCGGCCAGCATCACCTCCCTGGCGGCCATGCGGACGCCGCTGTCTGGCGAGCGGCTGGCCGAGATCAAGACGGCAACAGCCAGCATCGTGACGCCCCCAGAAACCCCGGACTCTCCCTTTGCGCAGGCCTACCTCCCAAGGAGCGAGCGTGTAACTATCGAAAGCGCCTGGTAATTTTCTTCTTCTCATATTTCTTCTTTTTCTCTTTCTATTCTCCTGTTACCCCGAGGGACGTTGATCTCGTATGTTGGACGGGTTTTGAATTGAATTTTTTTTATAATTTTTTTGGTCTTGATAGAATGGATTGATTCCCCACTAGCGCTTGAAATTGAACTATACTATTCTCCCTGTCCCTCTTACGTCAGTCGTCCCTTTTTAATAAGCCCCGGGTTTGTTTGGGAGCTGGACCTGGCTTGGACTGCTGGTGCATCTTTTGAATTTTGGGACAGATAATAATGAAACATGGCGCATATTACGGGTACAGCTCTCGACTTGTTGGCCTGCCATTGCATGATGATTCGTATATCGATATATCGAGTATCTGGTAGATACATAGATAGATACTCATGAAGTTGATGACGCAGAATGGGTCATGGCTGAGTAAGCAACCAGAACTGATGCTCTGCGACTTGATAATCTGTCGAGTTCAAGTTATGTATCATCAACCGAGCATATATCGACCGACCGACAGCTCACGGCACCCGTATGGCTGCCGACAGCCCAATGTCAGCAGAGGCGCAATGGCGTGCCCAGTTTGCTGCCATGAAGGCTGCGCTCGACGAGCTGGGCCTCGCGAAACGAGAAGCAACCCCCACGAGCTCTGGGAGTGATTGGGACGACGACGTCGGCGACTTTTACGCAGGCCGTGGCAAGGACGTGTGGGACTTTATCTCAGACGACGACGACGACGGCTCCAGCCATGCCGGCAGCGAGCACTCTGGGCCCGAGTCGGCGCAGCATGGGGCCGAGTGGCTGGCAGCAAAGTGCTCCGGCGTGGCGGCAAAGACTGGCATGGCGAGCGATGTGCTCCAAAGCCAGATCAGGCACCTGCTGTCCACAAAGTCGACCGAGGAAGAGCTCCAGTCGCAGCTGATCGATCTCGTGGGGTTCGACGACATTGACTTTGCCATTGAGCTGCTGGCCCATCGGGCCGCAATCACAGCGTCGTCGCAGGCACTGGCCCCGAGAGCCGTGCAGTCCCAATCCAGCGGGCCGCGGCTGCTGTCGAGGGCCGAGCGGCAAGAGGCTCTCCGGCGGCAAGACGTTGCGCACAAGACTGCGGCCCTCAGCCCTGCGTCCATGAAGGAGCCGTCATACCCGCACGTCTACAAGTCGTATCATGCCGGCAACACCATCAGCCACGGAGGCCAAAAGTACGGCCTTCCGGTCGGGAGCGAGAGACGCGAGTTCGAAACCTACGAAGAATACTACGTGCCGCCGGGCAGCCCTGGCCGCCTCGCGCCTGGGCAGAAGCTCGTCCGCATCGACGAGCTTGACGGATTGTGCCGCGGCACATTCAAGGGCTACACGTCGCTCAACAGGATGCAGAGCCTGGTATACCCCGTCGCGTATCGGACAAGCGAGAACATGCTCATCTGCGCCCCAACCGGAGCTGTAGGTTGCTGCTGCTGCTGCTGCTGTTGTTGTTTGTTGTTGGAGCTGACTGTCTGGTGCCAGGGCAAAACGGACGCGGCCATGCTGACCATACTCAACACAATCGGACAGTATGCGGCGCCCACGCCAGCGCAGGATGCCAGCGTCGACAGCTTCAGCGTGAACACGCAAGACTTCAAGATTGTATACGTGGCGCCGATGAAGGCGCTCGCGGCAGAGGTGACGGACAAGCTCGGCAAGCGGCTGGCCTGGCTCGGCA
>JAOYNU010150600.1:0-20660 GCA_026745395.1 Tympanopsis confertula
GGAGAAGAAGATAGACGATGCAAACAATGCAAACAAATGAAATAAGAGTGCTGAATAATCAAATATCAGCTGACAAATAGCCTAGTCTATTAACTTATCTCGATAATCTATATTAGCTTAGTATTCTACAGCTTTTAGATTATTACTCTTATTTAGTAGTATCTTATTTAATAGTCGATATAGGTACTAAACCTTCTTAAAGATCAAGTCTTATTGATCCCTAAAGTAGAGAGTGTTTATAGAAATCTGCAACTAGATGTTTTTTAGCTTTATCTAATATTATCTAATAATAATAGACTATACTATTTCTTTAGTAATAATATACCATTATCATTTAAACAAATAACCGCCTATAATAAAGATAAGTCAGATCAATTCAGTAAAGGAAGCCCCTAGGGTTCTATTCTATAATCTATTTTGAATGGGGACTCAAATCTAATAATGTTTGACTAGCTATTCCTTCTCTAGCTTAACAACTAGGTCTTCTTATATTAGGATATTTATATTTGCTCCAATATCAAAAAGAATCATTACAGATAACATAGTTGAATTTGCTGTTAAAACTACTAGGTGTAAGAATATAGAGTCTATAGAGTATAATATTCTAACACCATTCTTATTCAATCCTTTCTAGACTAGACCGCTTAAGTAGAAGACTTAACTTGGGTATACTAGTTTTTCAACTCAGTCTCAAAGAGGATCTCAATTATTCTTGGGGTATTCTCCACAGTTTCTTTATCCTAGATTTGGGCTTGAGTTGATATCTTGGGTTTAGAGTATATAGCAGTAAGGTATTCTAGTTTCTTATAGTTGTAGCAATGGCCCTCTGTATAAAGACGAGTTCTTTTAGCTGAGGACTGGGTCTGAGTCTTTGGGATACTGGCTGTAGGGATAGAAGATCGGGACTTAAATTCCTACTTAATCTTGGGTTCGGTCTTTGTATCAGCTTTTGGTATAGAACTGGAACTAGGGAGAGAGAAATGTATTTTGCCAGTAGATTTAGAAGTAATATCTATCTAGACAGAAATTAATTTCTCGAATTAAATAAAGAAAATAGTGGGGTTATACTCAGCTATTTCTATATAGTACTGGACCCAACAAGGCAATTTCAGTTAAATTTCACTCTTCTAGGATTCAGTAGGAAAGTAAGATTCATCAGCTAGGTACTAGAATATAGACACAAAGTCTTAGTACTTAAAGACATTCTCCTATTGGAGAGCCTGGAACTTATATCGGTACTTAGCAATCTGATTGGTGTTCTTAAACTGGCTTCACAGAAAATTAAAGACTTTATCGACAGTAGTAAATATATCCTAGCAGTTCTTCTAGAGATAAGAAGACAATATTATCATTGTACAACCAGTAGTGTGTATAGAGACATAGTAGATCTTGTGCTTATCTATAGAAAAGTGATCTCTGTTAGCCTTGAGTTTCTGGTGAATCTACTGCTCTCAATAACAATAGAGGAGGTTCTTCCTATCAATAAGCTTTTCAGGGTTAGACAGCTTTGCAGAGCAATGTTCCTTACTGCCTTCAGGGTTAAACTCAGTGGTTATAGAGTACTGCTGAAGTAGCAAGGCAATCTGACGCTCAAGATCAGCAATATATTGGTCAGTGAGATTAGCTGGGGAATATGGGGCTAGAGTCGGCGTAGTAGTAGTTGAACCTAGGTCTTAACAGCCGATAGCTTCGCCCTCGGACTCGGTTTATCAGGAATCGTCCGGCTGACAACCCAATCGGAGGTTTCAATGTGTCAAAGACAACAATATGTTTGATTTTATGCGTTGGCACAGCAAAAAGAGCTTATTACCCACGTAGGAAGTGAAAGGGAAGTTTAGAATTATGTGAACTCTCAAGAAACCGATGTAAAATGATGAATTTAGCGCATAATGTAGAGAAATTCTAAACTTGGAGAAGGAAGGAGAGGAGGAATCCTCCACGATCTAGATAAGTTGCTCTGCGGAGCCTCCTACATTTATATAACATACTCTACACCGATATCTTCCCCACGTGACCGCAGTCCATGTGACTGATATGCGGAACATATGTAGGGCATATAATGTGAACTATCACACCTTGAAGGAAGCACACTGGGGTTCCAGATTCGATCTTGTTTGCATAAATATATTGAATATAAATTAAGAAAGCGAGAGACTGTAGAAAGTCTGCTAGTAAGAGGTCAAATATTAGAACAATACACTGCTTATAACCAATATATCAGCAATAGTTCGACCGCTAGAAGGTAAGCCGATATGCAATGGAGCATAGCCAGCCACCTTTGAATAATTGGCAATGAGTCGATATCCAGATCTGAATCATCTGTCACATAACAAGTCGGAGATTGATGAGCTGAGACGTCTCTTAGAAATTCACAGCAGTAACGACCTTAAATCTTTTGATCAAATGATATATAACTTGTTCTTCTGGTGAGAAAACAAGCAGAATGGATTAGCTCAGAATTCGGTTCATAGAAGAAGAGATATTAGGTTTTAAAAACATATTAGCCGGGTACAAATCAATGATTTCAATAACTCTTACTTATGCAAACTTATGAGTTCTTTTATTCCTATTTGGCTATATCTACTGAGCTCCTCCTAGACATACTACGAAGACAACAAGAATTATGCTGGAAGAGTATAAAGACCTTATCAAGAATACAAAATGTGATCTGGAAAATCACCTCTATAATATTCAAACACAACTGCTGAGCACCAGCCTGCAATATCAATCTGAACCCCGTCTACAGGATACAGATCTCCGAGTGATAGAGGAAGAAAACGAAGGTACCAAAAAGAGTCTAGAAATTTGTGACAAATTTCTTACCCTTATAGATCAATTATAGCCTCTGCTATTGGGCTTGGATGAGCATTCATCACAAGTCCTTGATCACTTATCAACACAGACAAATCCTGGCTTGCATATGCCTTACAACATACCGTTCTTGATCAATTCTGAAGGATTCTTCTCTATGCAAAAAAAGTTGGCGAGTTTGAAATTGAATCCAGTTAAGCATTTTTGTTAATATCGACGGGAACGTGCTGGGAAAGAAGTAATATCTTCCTTGTGTGGAAAATGAGACATATTCTGACAAGGAGTACCAGAAGAAAGCTAGTGGAATAGAAGCGCTTTTGGAAATCTGCAAACAAGCTGAGAGTGAAGCAAATCGACAGCAAGCTTACCTCTTTGAAGATATAACAACAGGCAATAACAGCCGGCAGGCTATTGTCACCACACTGGATAATCTCATTTCAGCAAAACGCATTAAGTCTGGTAATAGCTCATTCCAGGCGCTTGGCAGGATGTTGGACGATAGCATACAGTCTTTCTTCAAGGATCCAGGCCCTTGTTCTAATTCCAATGACGAGGACAGCCATACGCGCGATCCGGCCACATTTAGTCAGGAATAGTGTTCCAGGTTGACTGTCTGTAGCTCTTGATCAGTGGTGGGATCTTTGATTCTTGAATATTCTATCACATCATTCATATAGGCCTATTTCCTAGTCTTTTCTATAGCTTTGGAGTCATATTTCCAAGTTGATAGCATATCGTATTTCACATTTTTAGCACACATCATCTTTAGTATACCGACTGTCAATGCACCCACATCTTATTTGTTTTCCCAACAACATGCCCTAGAGGATTTAGAAGACAAGAATAGCTGATCGACGAGCGGTCCAGGATTGTGCTTGAGCTCGAGAAATGGTCTCCCCCAAGTTGTAAGATTAGTATTATCTATTATTGCCGAGCTGATACTATGTTCTCGGAATACTGATTGGCTAAGCGCAGTCAATTGGAGGTCCAAAAATGCGCTCACGCGTGCCTCCAGGTTATTTCGGCATTCCTGACATCAACACTTGTTGTCATTGGCTAATAACTTAATAATATAAAAGGCTTGAGTAAAGAATACAAGAGAATGAGCAATCCTTTGTATCATCTTTTATTGTCAATCTACATATTCTACCCTGCAATGACTAAATGTGAGTCTAATTATCACACATTGATCATGGTTGCTAAGCTTCTCTAACTACCACCATCCTGCTCATCCATATTCGTCGCCTTTCTGGCTAACTTAACTTCTTCCTCAGTTAGCAGGTTAACAACCATGAGATAAAGAACATTCCTTAGAATTTTTCTGGGTATTATTTCTATTGCTTTTATCTAAGTCTATAGCTGATCTCATTGTAGTTGGAATTGCTGCTCATAGACTGCAATATACTGCTCTATCTATTGTCCAGAGAGACCCATTGCTTGAAGTTGACCGCGCAAAATCTCCAGCTGACTGTTTTGTTGCTCATAAATAATTTTTTCCTGTTGCTTATATAAAGTTTTTGTATCTTCTATTGCCTTTTTTGGGTTTCTTGTCAAGTGCTCACCTAATATCAAGCTAGTAAGACCTCCATTGCTGACTGGATGATTAGGGTTAAGTAATCGATTTTTAAATTTAGATTCAGGAGCTGACGATAAAGCATTATGATTGCTTTCACTAACCTATTTATTTGTCACCATAAGGCTCCCCTTCCGAAGTATTTAAAACTTATATATCTTGCCCGGGTGTGTTTGTCAAAGTAGTTATTTAACCTGTTCCAAGGTTTCTCTTTCTTTCCTATTTGATTGCTCTCGGGCTCATTCTCCAAAAAAGTCAGGAGTGTGATTTCTGACGGTAAATTTTGCTCTCCATCTGTGATAGCAGAAAACGGATTGTACAGGTTTTTTTTTACTGTCTTAGGCTATTTATTCTGAGTTGTACCAGGATCTGTACTAGTGGATAATTCTTTTATTGTAGTATTGGTGTCTTCTTGCTGTTTCTGTGAGAGAGGATTGTACACAACAATTATATAGAAGAGTTCTCAAGGACCGAATAGTTCTTGATTCGCTTTATCCATAAACATATTCACTCTGGCAAATTGTCATCAGATTAAATTCATATTCAAAGAGTTTGAGTACTAGACTTACTTCCATCGTATTTGTGCCTTTGCTGTGACTATAGATACTATCTGCGCTGCTGCTGTCACGCCTAAGGATATCTGATTAGGTATGAATGATACACCGAATACTGCAATTTGTACCATAGCGATAAATTTAGATACTTGGATTGCTTTATTCAGAGTATTGATAAAGCTATGAAAGTGCTCTTTGCTGATATTATATTGGAATAATATTGGGGCATACGCCTTCATAAATCCTCGCTCTCTGTTTCCGGGTTGTTGTTGAGGAATTATGACAGGATATGCAATTCATCTACAGGGAGTGGTTATTGAAAGTCTAGAGTTGCTCTTAGTAAATGAGATAATTGCTGTATTGGCTTCTTCTTCTATTGCAGTATTAATTGGACTGCCATCTTCTTCATCAAAGTCTGTTAACTTGTGGGGCTTAACAGAATTCTCAAGATTGATGAAACTTGTCGGATCAGATGCTATTTTCAATTTACAAGTGTGTTATTTACTTGTAAGTTATTAGCGGAGCCTAGCTCTTATACCCTAGGGTATTTGTATCAGCTGGATTTACACGAAGGAAATCGCAACTATGCCTCAATTGGGAAAATAAAATAATCTGGGGGCTAGGAAAAGACCAAGCTAATCAGAGCTGTAACTTGCTACCTATTCTAGGACTAGTACTATACTCTCCGATATAGCTGTGCCTCTGATGTAATGAACTATGTTATACTCGCGACTTGTCTACCATAAGGTTTTACCATATCTGTTATTAGACATAGCATTCAGCTGGAATAGGGAATCTAGTGTAAGTTAAAGCCCTATTCATCCTCAGCTCACTTCAGAGGGTCTTCTCTATCAGCTACGACTTCCCCTCCTTCTTGTTAAGGTGGGGGCCAAGCAAGCCAAGAATAACGCTGGAAAGCTTGATCAATGCTGAGGCGCCAGTTTATAGAATGTTTTTTTTTTTTTTTTTTTTCAAAATTTGAGGGCAGATTTGCTCCCGTGCTGTAATCAAAACTTCTAATTTTAAAAGATCTGTTGGATCACATTTTACCAAATCCGATAGATCAAGAGACAATTTTAAGGTAGCATACCCATTGTCGAGCACCCCGCGAGCTTTTGAAGATTGGCCACAAGGCGTTCCAGTGCGATAATGTTCAGAGATGCGCAAAGTGTGCCGTAGAAGGCCATCGCCACAGCGATTGCGACCAGACGGTGCCGAAGTGCGTTCCATGCGGGGGACCTTGTGAATCCTTCAGCAGAACGTGTCGGAAGCTTTACCCGCCACGCAATAACAGACTTCGCTGTGTCAAAGCCATACATGCAGGGCTAACCCAAGTCAAATATGGAATCGCTTCATGCAGCCCTGTGCAATATAAACCCGTGCAATATCAGCTCGGGAAAATCAATTTCGTCACCTCGTCCAAATCGCGTCCTTGTTGAGAATTGCAAAAGATCTGTGTGGCGTTTCTGTAAGCTGTGTGGGTACTTCCAAGTTGACTTTCTTGATAAAACTCGCACCTGCGTCCTGCGAGCGGTCTTTGATGACGATACAAGAACAATAAATTCGGAGTCAAAATTATTTCAACAACCCTCATGAACAAATTGAACAATTTTTGCCGTGATTGTGTTTAACAGTTCTCTCTGAACCGTCACGATAATTGCGCTTCCAACTAAACTACCCTGAGGAAGATCACAAACTTGTCTAGATTCAGAGCCCAATTTGACCGACCAGACTACACTTTGTCTGAAAAATACCGTCCATTGAAATACATCATTCAAACTGGGTTGGCTGGCTGGGTAGGAATGAACTTATTGCAGTCCTTGTTTCTCATGTGCCTCCTCAACGCATCCTTTCGCGATAAACTCTTATTACAAACAGGGCATGGGAACGGCTTCAGCATTTTGTGGATTTCTTTGTGTCGCTTCAAATCAAAGCGACGCTTAAAGCTTTGAAAACATTGATGACACTTGAAGGGCCTATTGGCAAAAACACCGAGATTTCCGAGAGGTGTATGTGCCGCGCGGATGCGGGACCTGGGGCCATTAAAGCTGCGAGGTGCAGCCTGGGAACCTTTTGAGAGCATGGCCCCTAGGCTTCTAGGGCACTGGACTTTGGTCATGAAAAGTGTACTCTCTGCGGAAGATGAGTAAAAAGGTGTTAATGGATGGGAATCATAATCGTGAATCGGTTCGCCAAGCCGGTGGCTGGAAAAAGTCCCTTGTGATTGAACCACCAAACCACCCAGGTCTTGACTATTTTTGTGATTCCAGCTTATTTGACTCGTATTCGGCATATCCATATTGGCTTGGCCCTCTTTGTATGTCCGCGACGCACTTGCAGGAAGATATTTTGTCGTGGTGAATCCCGATGGATCTAGCTCTGTCTTGGGTAGGTTTGGCAATTTTGGTGGCTCAACTGCTAAAGTCTGAGCCGGGACAGTTGTGGCGCCGGATCGATGCATGGTTTGGGACAGAGGGGTTTCGTACTTTGATGAAGACGATACCTTCTTTCCAAGAGCCCGACCGAACGCGAGCTTCCTTTCTATTGGATACCCCAATGGACAAACCAAATATGATTTTGAAGAGTCTCTCGTGGACGCATCGCACATAGTATGGTAGGTAAAGCAAGACAGGTCTGCTGTATTCACGCGACACTATATGCAGGCTAGGAATCGCGGAAGTTGAAGAAAAGATGCTGCTCAAGTCTTCCACTGGAAAATGACAAGACTTTTTGCTGGCGGGCTAATGGTGAACAGGAAAGTAATGAAACCAACTGTGACTGTGAGATAATGGACAGCGACTCCAGCTGAAGGGCTGGGTGAAGAAGGGTCTGCAAAGTTCAAGTTTGATATTGGGTTGGTGGCTAGATGACCAATACTTGATTCCCATTTATCGAACCAATCTGCACGTCTAGGGAGTATACCAAGACATGTATCACGAAAACGGCCATCACTTGCCCATTCAGAAGATGTAACAGTCGAAATCAGAGTCGTGGACCTAGAAAATCCCTATCCTGGCTGTTTGCGGCAACTTTCTGTGAGAGAAAGTGGGTCTGGAGAATTCATAGTCCGGTTCGTCGCGGTGTAATACATACAAGTGTCATCACATCGTGGAATGTTTCAGTCCGGGTACGCCGTTATTTAGCAAATTAATATTTAGAGACAGAGATAGGGTCCTATTTCCAGTCCTCTCTGCGGCCCCGCTTTAAATAGTGTTGAGGCTTACACCATCTTTCCTTTTATTCTCCAAAAGGGAAAAAAGCTCTCTTAACAGCTCTATCACGATTTTGAACTCAAATACAATTTAAATAAGGAGAGTCTATTTTAGATTTGTACCTTCTTTTCAATCATCATTTAAACAGTCATTCGTATTGAATACAGGGAATCGATCGAACTACAAATTATGGGTCGGACATCTTATTTTGTATCTATGTCTGTTTGCAGATAAATCCTCTTTGAATTACACCCGTAGTTTGAGCCTAGGCAAGAAATGTCATTGACATCATCACCTGCGCTTTTTTTGTTACGTCGTATGCCTTACCATGTCACTTCACAGTTCAGAATCATATAAGGAGGGTATCCCTTACCTTTCTGCGAGGGCTGTTTCTTTAACTTCACGTTCTCATTTGTTCCTTGTGAATATTACTTCCAGACACACCGTGGACGACTACCAACAATGAAGTACATTGCAGTCTTGACTTTCTGTGCCTATGCTTTTGCAATTCCCACCTCAAACGGTGGTGGTAGCGCAAACAAGGATCAACCTTCCGTTTGTGCGAGTGATCAAACTGTCGTTTGCAGTGGAAATGGAAACGGTGGTCTCCTATCCCTTGGGAATCTTTTGACTGGTGCACTGGGTGACAGTTGCTCCGGTGGCGATGTCTACTGCTGTTCGCAGAGCGACGTTGATGAGGTAAGACAATGAAAACATCCTTCCCGTGTGAACAAGTTCGATTGACCGACCGTGACCGTCTTGCTAGGTTGGCCTGGTTAACCTGGACCTCAATCTGCAATGCAGTCTGAATCATCTGCTATGATTTTTCTTGGGGAATCTGAAGATTCTTTGGCCAAATTGTTATGATTTTGCACCATTCATTTAATCGAAATCATACTGGCTGCGTCGAAAAATTCCACCACCAACCGAAACGTTACTCTAAAAATTTGTGAAAAGTCGATCAATAGTAATATAATTCAGGCTTTTCAACAACGGTTTCATTTTCATTCATTCTCCTAAATCAGGAGGATGAGTCTGTAAGCCAGTTTAAGACTTAAATGGAACCGATGGAGATTTATGGCACACATAATTTCTGCGTAAGGCAGCAGACAGCTTACGATTCAAGGCTTTCTATTATTAAAAGTTTACAATACTGCCTTCTGCTACTCCTAGACGCGCCGTGCTTTGTGCAGTAAAACAGAAGAGTCCCGTTATAAAATTCAAGGAAGCCCTGACCGCCCATCAGTCTGCTCAATGAGAATAAAAGTCTTCAGGTTGCCGAAGTGACGTCATGGTAATTGCACTCAATATCTTCACCGCTTCACACTTGGATATTGGCGCCTCCAATCATTCCTATTCCGAAAACGACAAGAGGCGTAAAAGGATCTGCAAACAGTCTGTTTGTACAATCAAAACACAGTGAAAGCGGTCTTGGCTCGAATATATGAACATGGATCACCTCCTGGAAAAGAGAAGCTCTTCCCCACACCAATAGGAGGAGAGTACTCAGCCCTGAGACCCAGTGGGACTTCCAACGAAGGAGGACTACTGGGCCGCTCTCTGCACACCCCCTCCGTCTGCCCCTGGAGAGGAAGAGCTTACTACGACAGTTTTGATACAACTCTGGTCAATCATCGGTAACCTAGTAACAGCACTCTTCTACTATGGTCTAACAGAAGGGCACTCCCCACAGACCTTCGAATCTGCAAAGATAGTGATTTTATCAAAGCCTGGGAAGAGACACCTCATCTAGTCAAAGTCCTAACATCTAATTATCTAACCCTCCACACTAGACAAAGGCCTAGAGTACTTCATCATGCGGCGACTTGCTCAGGGTGCTACAAACAGCGGGAGGGGCAAAGGCAAGTAGGTTGAAGATTGTAGATCCAGTGAAACTATGAGAGCTACAGTCAGAATTCATCCTCGACTTCAATGATATACTAACGTCTCTCAGCTCCAGAATGCACCTGTTCTAGATGGCAGCTCTTCCTCATTACTTCTCCTGTCGCAGGATTAATGAGTAAGTAGTCTTTAGATATACTATCTGAAAGAGAGTAATATAATAAAAGCATAAGTATCAAGATAAGTAGAAAATATTAGGTTACTAATGCAAATAGAATAGAATATAGCCTTCAATACCAAGGAGTCTGCTATTTGAAAAAGGGGTAAGACCAGACAGGTTGCTATGAAATAATGAATGGATCTGATGTAAGCTCTAATGCAAGCAAAAGAATATAATACTATGCCCCATTCAATTTTTGTGAGTCAGGACTGTGCTTCAGAGCTGCATTGTATTCTTAGGCTGATATTTTATTGTCTTCCGCAAACAATTGCTGTGCTCTAAGCCACTCTAAGCTTTAAGCAGTGTCAAGAAACGCCCTCAATGCAAGACATCATTCCCAGAAGCTTATTCTCGGAACATTTTTCTCTCAAGAGATACAGTCTAAGGAGAAGACGGAGTACGGGGTGGAAAAAGCTGGGGTTGGTGTTACGATTATTGTGTTCCTGGGAGCGAGTGGAACATGTACATACTTCAGCTGAGTCATGGCTGGTTAAATTATGGAAGTGGTAATCATAGCTCGTAATTATTTCACTCGTTGATTCTCATTTTCGGCCACCCTCTGGTTTACGGGCAACGGAAATGTTCTTCCTGAATAATTCGGATTTGGCCTGTCTTCAGCACCTTGGAAGATTTTGGGGAGAAAAGCTCGGTCCGAAAAGGAAGGGAAATGTGGACAGCTGTGGTTGTCTCAAATCTGCCGCTAATTGTGCTGGGCAAGTGTTCATTCATCAATATGCACTTCCACGTGGTCAAACCGATTCCCGCTGACGGGGGAAGCTTGACCAGCTGATGATCAGTATTACACCATTTTCACTTATCGGCAGGCCTGACAGCAATCCCGCATAGGAGTATTCATGCAGAGTAAGTTCAACTTGGCAACAGAGCATTTGCATTCTCAAAAAGCTTCCACTATCATCTTGGCCCTCAAATTGTTCAAATAATATTGGCCTAAATTGGGGGAGATATTTGACACCTCGCGACCCAAAAAGATAGAGTTAAACTCTCATGAATCTTTTGAAGAGCCGAGAGAGTATTGCCTAAGGATTTTGTGTCGAGAGGCAATCCCTTGGCTTTTCCTTAGGGGTTGATTATGAGTGGCCATCAGGAGGAATATACTAATCTTCGAAAACACCGGCATCTATTAACCCACGAAAAGCACGAGAGAGTACAATATCGTCTTGGGCATACACTAGGAGTATTTGATATCGTTCATTACGATGAAACTGTGATACTTGAACTGGAGCAAAGTCAAACATATATATCTCCCAATACATTGAACAGCGATCAGTTGGTAAACCCCCGACTATTTATGTACAACACTTTCTATAGGTAGGTGCTCGCTACTTTGATCGGTCTATTTCTATGCAAAGACTTGGCAATTATAGCACGATTGTTTTTAGAATTAAACGCTAAAGCTTATTATTTGCTGTATATCCTGGTAATTTGGGCTTAGACCCATTTATTGGCTTGGTATTCCAAGGATTGCCAGAATATACATTATACTTTTCTCAACCCCATTCGGAAGCCACAACTGGCATATCTTCGAGCCTGAGCCCACCTTTCAATGCATTAATCCCAAGAGAATTCCTGCTTCGGCCTACTAGGCAATAGACATACCTGCGGTCCATTTCTAACCACTCTTTTTTGTAATTGTGACGTACCCCACTGGTCCGGATGAGGCCAATTTGCAGATTGTAGAAGCTGATGCGAATGCCACAGATGTGATGAATCAGATGTAGATGGCGTAATTGGCTGAAAGGCCCCATCAACTCTAAGTGATCTAAGCTTTTAGTTGGTTCTCATACAGAATATGGATGGAGGCATGCTTTACACCAGGCCTATAAGCCCTCAAGAGGAAAACAAGGAGAATAAGCTTTAGAATGCCGAGGTTGGCTCCAGCAGTCCAGCTACAGAGATCCTCGTTTCCTCCCCAAGACCTGCAGCTGAATCGTTTGACCGCTTCAGATTGAAATATCTCCTCCCGTTGATTCTCGATCGCTGTGCTTTCCTATCTTGTCTTCAAATCGAGCGGGGCCGCAATCACAGATGCGCTAGCCGGTCAGGGGTATACGCGAACCTTTCAGCATTGCACCACTCATTTCACTGTCTCACATGCCTCCTGGTACCGATCCATACTAGGGCCAGTATTTTCCCAGATGACCCGCCCCACTTTCGCCCCCTACGGATGATCATTCAGGGCTAGGAGCCACCCCTCACGTTCGCCCTCTTCATATCGAGGCCTTTTACACTCTCTGATAGACCTGGGACCCTTCTGACTCCACAAGTATTCGACAATGGTTGAATCGGCAATCAAAGTTGTGAGTCGGTATCAAAACCTATCTACTTCGCTGTCCATGTTGATTCGGTGTTTAGGGCCGCCATCTTTGCGTTACCTTTGACATTCCGGAGACAGATGATTCTTCTTCGTCAGTTTCTCTGGTCCATTATTCTTCTTCGTCAGTTTCTCTGGTCCATGATTTTTGCTTCAATTGCTCAACTAGTTGGACAATAGAGAAACTGTTTCAATCAGCCCCTCGGTTCAAAATGAAACCATAGAGAATTGGAGACGGTAGGCACCTAGGATCAACTCAGACAGTCAATTTGCTGATCTTGATTAACAGATATCAAGCATTGACAGAAGAATATATGTTTGTCGTCATCTCATTGAAATCCATTACCGTGGCTCACCATGTCATGCAGCTTTCCCTGTGACGAACGACAGTTTGAGTGCTACCATTACGGGTTGGGCATGCTTCTTCTTTCCTGACCTGGCAGAGCTGAAAAAGCAAATAGACACATGGTCGCCAGTCTTGCGGATATCCATGAAATGAATTATCTTTTCCGATCACCGGCGGGGGAGCACGCGCATATATTGGACATTGGGACAGGAACAGGGTCTTGGGCTAGGGCAATTGAAGACCAGAGGGATCGAAGTAACCGACCCCAGTTGTCCCGGACTATGCCCGTATTAGCAGTTAAAAAAAAGGAAGGAAGAAAAGATGAGTAGATTGGAGAGCAACGCGAAAATAACGGTGGATGTCATCGTGGCCACTCGTTCTTATTCTAGCGTGGCAAAGCTCCTCGATGGCAAGTCACATACCAGCCCTTTTACACCCAAGAGCAAAAAGATGTAAATTCAATTACTTTCGCCCGTTTGGCGTGTGCCTGAAGCCACAGCCCATTATAAGACATTTCACAGAATCCTGTCCACAACGAAAAGAGGATGCTAGAATAAGTAAGTTGTGGCTCTATGGCCACTTCGACGTTGATATCAAAAGCCAATACGACCTCATTTCGATTCACGTTCTACAGCAAATGGAAATCCCGGCAAGCCTAAGACTGCAATTCAAGACAGACCACAAGGGTCCGCCCGTTGTTTGTTTGAGTTGGTCTATTCGTACTCATCGCGCCTAAAGATCTTATCTGCCGCTTTTAAGCCGAGCCACTATATCCCTGTTACTCACCCATCGCTTCAAGCTGTCGGCTGGCTTGGGATCAGTAGCGATTGCCCTATTGTCAGCCTCTGGGCATCAATAAATTGTGTGTACAGGTCTAGGCTCTTGCCATGAAATTCTTAAATGTCTAGCCACCGCGGTACCTGTGCCTAATCACTATATTTTTCGTTTGCATGTGTTGTGTTTGCGTACGAGCTCGATTAACAAGCAGAGAGCTTGATGACTACAAAAAGACATCATAGTAAACGTCGGAATGCCTATATCCACGGAAATAGATCAAGGCCAGCCTCATCAACTTCCGAAATCCCTACATAAAGGTCCTGGCATACTCTACGAACACGGTGCACATCAATGGCATGGCGCCGAAACACCATCTGATGGAGCAAAGTGATTTCACACCAGTTGCTCCGGAGTGGCATTTCGTCCAGGTGAGTGTCATCAAAATGACGCGTGATACAGCTAGCGTCGTGGAACATCTGGAAGCGCACACTTTCTGGGGCCTCCTCACTAGCAAAACATTGAAAGTATGCTGCCGGTCACTTAGCTTTTGCGAGGTATTCCCTGGTCGCACGTGCCGGTCTCGCGGGTTCAGAATTAGGTCCATCCACTGGATCGTGATTACTTTGGGTCTGCTGTATAGCCTGCGGCGGAGCTACTGGCTCAGCCAATGAAGCAGACTCGGATGCGTTTCTCCTAGGCCGGCCTCGCAGCGGGCCTCCTTCAAGGACGTCGCAATACTTGACCGCGGACGGGGATGCGAAAGAAGCTGCACAGGGACCCGAAGACTCAACGAACCATTTGAATCGCTCCATACGCCTTTCTGCCGCTACAAAACGCCGATTGCGCAAAGAGGCGAAAATTGAGTGGGAAAGAACACGGGCGGAAGAGAAGACCAGTCGGCCGACCAGGCAGCTGATCGAGACACCGAGAAAGAGAACCCTCGAGTACTGGTCCAGACTCCGGAAGGCGAAGGCGCCGATTCTGATGCAGCTACGCACCGGGCGGATTGAGCTGAGTGCCTATCTTACTCGCATCAACCGGCGAGAATCGGCGCGATGCGGGTGCGATACGGGCAACCAGACAGTGGCGCATGTTTTACTGGAATGCACGTTGTGTATTGATGAGCGTGCGCAAATGCGATTGGCTTTGTCCATGTAAAACGTCGGTTTTCGTCAAGACGAAGTCTTAACGCGCCTGGAGGCGAGCGCTATCGTAGCGGATTTTATGGTGAAGACCGGAATCCTGGAGCAATACAGGGAAATCGATTCAGAGGCACTCGGCATAGAAGACCACATTACGACCCTTGCGGACAGTGTGACAGAAGAAGATAAATGATGCCCGCCATGAGACTGGTGCCAGGTCCACTCCGAACGAGCACACAAGCGGTAGCCGATGTCAGAAATAAGGACGGGGATGAGAATTAGAAAGGGGTATGACGGCGAAAGAAGGCCCCGATGATAACGAAGCCGATTGCGCTCATGCAATATTTTCCCGTCTTAATTTAGTTCTAATTGGTCGAGTGAAGGTCCGCTAGGTGGGGCTCGACCGACGTGTGGTTGAATACCACCGCCTTTGGCTGTCGGCTGGCCTAACAGCACTCCCGCATAGCAACATATATGTAGAGCGGAGCTACGTCGGGCAAATTGATTCATCATCATCATCATTGTATCTGCATGGAGTGAATATGAGGGACTAACTGATGAAAACCGCTAACGCTAAGCGTGCCCGTATTCCAAACTTTGGCGCAGCCGTGTGAGCCTTAGCTCTCCCTCATTCTAGACCCATTCCACTGCCGGTGTCCATGCTGCGTAAAACGTCTTAGGCGCTCACTACCTCCCACGCTCCCAGCAGTCTCTTTGAATCGAGTTGGCTTGCCATCAGTGCGCGTCTGAGGCCATGGCCAGCAGTACTCCCACCGGCATGGCCGGCCACGCGACATCGCCACCGATCGATAATGGCCCCGACAGCCAGTCAATGCCGAAATCCATCGCAAGAACGGATGACTCAGCTTTGGAATTGCGCGCCAACTCTCTGGGATCCAAATCTGTGGATGTTGAGGACAGAAATGGGTTTGCGACTGTTAGGCGCAGGCGCAAGGTCAACAACACATCGGCTCGGGTCGTTGCCAACCTTACCCCGGACCAATTGGCAAAGAAGCGGGCGAATGACCGTCGAATTCAACGCACAACTCGGGAACGGACAAAGAGACATATTGAAAGTCTGGAGCAGCAGGTGCGAGATCTCTCGACGCAGAAGATATTGATCGACCTTCAGGCTGCACTTCAGCACAATGAGCGCGCTCGTACCGAGAACAAGGAACTCCGCCAGGGACTACAGGCTGCAATAGACATGCTTAAACCACTTTTGGCTCGACCAGAGCTAGCTGGTAAGTACAGATTGATGAATGAGGTTGTGACGAGAAAGAATTGCTTTTAATAGTCCGCAGAACTACCTAACTGCCTTACATTACCGAGGTCCGCTCCTCCGCCAACAAGTACTTTTCCCTTTCCAGAGACCGAGACTTCAATGACCCGCACCCATGCGACACAATCCCTCAGTAAATCATACGCCGATTCGACTGCCAGTCTCGACACTCCGTCTCCAACCCGATCCTCATTAGCTCCGGGCAGTCGCCACAACAGTGGTAATGAAAGCCTCTAGTCGTCCTCCATTCGGTCGGTACTTGTGCAGATTATTACCCATGACTTGGACTTTGGGCTTGAGGAAAATCTGGGGTCCAACTTATTGTTAGATCCTTCACAGAGTGTACCAAAGGTTGATCAACTTCGTCGCAATAGCTCAGAGCAAGGCCGGACAGTACAACCAACTCCCTCTTCCTCTTCATACCTGGCCACAATAAGCCATCCAACAGGCCAAATACATCCAGCATATGCAACCCATCCCATCTATGATAGCGCGCTGATCCTGAAAATAATGAAGCTTCCCTGATATTTGGCGCTCTCTGCGATTGTGAGGATATATGCTTTTCTGTGGAAGTGTACAAGATTCTAGGTAACTCGACGTCGGAGCTTATTTCGCTCTATCAGTCTTCTGAATTCTTAGTCTATAATCCTTAATAAATAAATGATTTTTTCTTACCGGAAAGAATCTGAGACATTTAAAGAGTAGGTTTATGATTCTGAATATTGTATTTCTTTTAAAGGACTGGAAGTTTCTATAGGAAACAGAAGTTAGATACCTGTAGGTCTGGGCTCGTTATATATTGTAGAATACCACTAGCTTTAAAAATAATATATCCCCTATTATATAGTTTTGAAGTCTGGCGTCAAAATATTAATAAGATAGTATTGAAATATCAGAAGGGTGTATATTCTGATCTAAACCTATTCTACTTAATAGCTTTAGCTAAGGCACTGAGTTAGCAGCCGAGGAAGAACTATAGGATTTTCTCTATAATTATGATTTATGATTCATTGGGCTCTTAACTATGTAGTGTAGTGGGGTTTCTGCCCCATTCTACTGCCTAGGTAGCCCGCGACTTCAGTATATCCTATTACTGTGCTGTAGTTTAGACATCATCCAATTCAAGGATCTTATTACTTGTTTAGGTGCTTTATTATGGGTTTCTAGACTTCTTATTCACTCGCCAGTATCCATGCTATTATCAGTACCTGCAGACTCCTTCTATTTACTCCTTCGACTCAGTCTGCTTCAGTGGACCTTACTATATGCGCTCCTGCTGTTTTATATAGTAATAAGAGTGAGATGGGGCTTGTAATAACTGCTCTAAATCAAGAGTGGCTAAAGGGGAATTGGAGGAGTTTCTGTAACTGCATTCGAAGGGTAGGTATAGCGTTTGATTCTGACAATTAGTTTATTGGAGAAATTGGGAGAGATCTACAGATTGGGTGTGATTAGACTGCGGCATATCCGCTCCAATGGATATTAGATCGATCCTTACATCCGCAATTTGCGGATGTTGGATATCAGTTACTATCCACATCCACACTGCGGATATCAGTCAATATCCACATCCGCACTGCGGATATCCTTGGATATCCGCACTAGCATAAATCTCGCTTACTTTCCCCTATGTAGCCCATCATCTGATCTTAATGTAGCTTAATAATCTATCTCTTCGGCTGAAATAAATACATGTTGTAGTGGGGTTTCTGCCTCCTACTACCGCCTATTCTAGTATATAGAGCTCGCGCCTACGTGTTCTAGTTTAGCAAGAAACATAACTCCAGTTTACGCTTCAACCCTTCATTTCTGGTCTATTCACGGACTCTACGCCTTCGGCGTAGCCCGTAGCCCGCAGCCCTGTCTCAGTTCATCCCTTCGACTCGGTCCCCTTTGGTGGACCTGCTACGAGTGCTCCGCTATTTCATATGGTGACAAGAGTGAGACCCGACTTGCAACAACTGCTCCAAATCAAGAGTGGCTGAAGGGGAATTGAGGCGGGGCTGCAATGAGTGGGCGAGGCTTTTGACCCTGACAACTACTGCGCTAAAATCGGAAAGTCGGTGTGATTTCTCGTGCATTAGTGCAATGCAGTACTTCTCGGAGAGTTAGAGAAGATTAAACAGTTCTGTGGCAGTTCTACAGAGAGAACTTCGGTTGATCGAGTTATTGTCGTGATTACAGAACTCCAGACTATCGGCATATTGCAGTTACTATGGTTATGATTCAGTTTTTGTTGTCAGTTATTGTCATCGGTTATTGTCATCGGTTATTGTCATCGAGTATTTCACAGAGTCTGAGGTTTTAGAAGTTGGCGAGGTATCAACTGCCTGCAGAGTGAAAGGATTCGAGAATTTGTGTGTTTCTTTGAGCTTGAGAACTGTATATACTGTCTTGGAGGACTGGTTATTGCTATTGTTGAGTCGAGTCGAGTTTGGATTTGTCTCTGCTGCTGTCTCTGCTGCTTTTGTCAGTTCTGTCAAAGCTGGTGTTGTTTCCGGTCCTGTCGTTACTGGTTTCTGTCGTATCTGGGAGTTGTGAGGTCTTGTTGATATAGTCATCGACTAGGAGACGGTCGATGTTATGGGGGGGGTTGTATGTAGTGGGGTTTCTGCCTCCTACTACCGCCTATTCTAGTATATAGAGCTCGCGCCTATATGTTCTAGTTTAGCAAGAAATATAACTCCAGTTTACGCTTTAACTCTTCATTTCTGGTCTATTCACGGACTCTACGCCTTCGGCGTAGCCCATAGCCCGTAGCCCTGTCTCAGTTCATCCCTTCAACTCGGTCCCCTTCGGTGGACCTGCTATGAGCACTCCGCTATTTCAATATCTAACCAATACTTATCTTCCTAAACTTCATACTAAATACAATAAGTAACTTGAACATTATTAATTTTCACCTAATCTCCTTATTATTACATCCAAAAGAAAGCTATAGATCCTATTTAGCTACTGACTATTTTTTAATCCACTCCAATCTTTTGAGCTTAAGAGATTATAAAAAGAAGTTCTTCAAATGTGGACTTTGTAATTCTCAAGGTCATGCAGATATTTTGTGAATATTTTGTAGATATCCACAAACTATCCACAAAATATCCGCACTATTAAAAGATATCTACAAGAAATCCTCAAGATCCTCCAGATATCCTCAGATTATCTGCACTAAAATCCACTCTAGCTAATCACTTACTATTTTTAACAAAAATAAGCTTAGACTGGAGTATTATACCACATTTGCTTTACCCCTGAGCTTTACTATCTCTTTTAACATAAATCTTTTTATTTTCATTCCCTCAAGTATATTGTAATCTGTATATTACAGTTATTGACTCCCAATATCCCAATTATAGTTCTCATTTATCGACTCTAATATTGTGGATTTAAATTCCAATTGAATTTATCCTGATAATATCTCTAATTTATTAGATATCTAAACTCCAGTACCATCAATCCCATCTACACATCCAGTCTTTTCAACTCTCGCACCTACTTCTCTTACTTATATCGGGCCTCCACTTTAGAAAAACTAGATTTTATATCCATTTAACTCTATATATAATAATATAGAGAATTTACAAAAGAAATTTATTAGTTAGTAGCTTATAACTAAGTATAGATCACAATCTGATATAAGAAAGAGTATTTAATAGAAATCAAAGAGTAAATTAGATATCTAAAATAGTTTTTACTAGATTACAAATGAGAAAAATAAAAAGCCAAAGGTTATATATAAGTTATATCTCTATATAATTGACTATTCAAGATTCCAGCATACTGGTTCTTTACCTATAACAACATATTTTAAGAATAGGATATACTCAAAAAAAGTCTAGTTCTAGAATTAATTAGCTTCTTAAACAAATAGTTAGTTAATTAGAATTTCTTAAGTAATATTACTTTAGATTACTAATACTAAACTTCTTTATCTAGCCAGCTACCTCTAGTATATTATTCTCCCAAAATCAACTCTCTAATACAATTCTATAATTTATCTCAACTATACATCTACCTTTCCGAGTTATTAAGTATCCTCAGTTTTATTATATAATAAAGATTGCCTAATAGTCCTCTATTAAACTAACAATCCCATTTATATAAACTATTCAATATTATCTTAATATAACAATTCTAAATAATCAGCAAAAAGTCTTATAGCAACTTCCAAAGGGAAATTGCTTATTAATAGCCTTAGATTATTAGACCTCCTCTTTCCAACAGGCTTTTATAGCTATTACTAACTACTTTATCGATTATAAATAGGAGTATTGTAAGATTCTTCTTAGTTTTGAGTATATCCAAGGCTCTTATAGTAGTAAAAATCTCAGTAAGATAGTTATACAAATCCTGAATAACTATAGGATTTCAGAATATATATTGTCAATTACTATTGATAATATAACTAATAATAATATTCTTATAACAAATATTCAAGACTATCTATAGTCCCAATATTCATCTAATCTCTTAATCTTCTGTGTTCCATATATAGTATGTCAGCTGATATTTGATTATTCAGCACTCTTATTTCATTTGTTTGCATTGTTTGCATCGTCTATCTTCTTCTCC